>SMLS01066966.1:0-29467 GCA_004785975.1 Popillia japonica
ACACGCACAGTAATACAGTTCTATCTTACAACTCTCTTCTTATTACTACGGTTACTTTTCTCTCTCTCTTACATCTAGTCTGTCTTAAAAACATGATCGTTGCCAACTTAACACAATTAGTTAATATCAAAACAAAAGATTTACCTAATAACTTAGCATGTGGTTCTACATACTATTGTAATAATTTAGGTTATTTCCTGAATAGAGCAATATAATGTTCCTGCAAACCCCTTACCTATGCTGTCGGATCATACATTTTTTTGGAGTTGTGCACTATTAGTATTCTGTCCACTATTTCGAGAATTCGGTTCCTTTATATCAAATTCATGACTTTTTCATGTGGAAAAATTATTTGTCTAATCTTCAGACTGGATTTTAAAAAGCGTTTATCAAGCATCTATTCTTATTTATGGTTTCAATTATATCATTGTATCTACTGATGGCAGATTGGCAAATTCAGCAGCTTTCTCGTTTTGCTCTACTCTTGTAAAGACAAGTACTCCGGCATTTAGCTGCTATTGATGTCATACGTGGAATTCCTCAAGATTCTATTCTCCAACGAATTGCCAATTATAACTTTTGTTAATCTAACCAGATATAATAATTTGTATGTTGATACATTTGGAAAAGTATGTTTCTTATATACCTTGCGGTACTTGTGCATCCTTGTACATATGTAACATACATTGATATGTAGTCACTTTCTATACTTATTCGTGGGGATGGGTCTGTGACGCCCTTATTCTCGCTCTCTGCAACTATTGTAGTCTCGTGTACGAATCATGTCTACCTTTGGTTTGCAAATCCAAAATTCAAAAACTTTATTTCGATTTGTTTTTGGTTTGCGTAGATATGAGTTTGTGATTAAGTAAATAAGGATCTTGCTTAGGAAGAACATGGAGAATCGAATTACAGCATTTTTAGCCAATTTTGTTTATGGCTTGTTTTTTTCTAAATAAGCGGTTGTTCGAGGGTATTTAATGCCACATAATTTTATTTTTATAAATACCAGACATATGTATATGTGATGTTTACGTGTTTGTTATGCTGTCTTTCACCTATGTACATACAATGCAGCTAAAATTACATATGTACAAATGTTTGTCCTACTGATTATAGTTTACTTTATTATAGATACCTACTAGTTCGTATTTAGACTAGTAAATTAGAATTTCTAACATTAATTTAGTAACGTAATAAATAATGTGTCCTCTCCATATAGTCATTCACACACAAGGTTAAATGTATTTAATTTATATATGTAGGTATAGGTATACTTATAAATTTAAAATTATTACTTCTTTGGCATAATGCCAAGATGTGCATTGTAAACTGCATTAGATGCAAGAATTATATATATGTATACATAAATAGAGCATGCTCTATTTCTATTATTGTGACTGCATCTAAAACACTCCACTTCCAAATAATGTGGCGCTTTTACATCAGAGGTCGATCTACCTGTGTTAATTGAAAATTTAGAAACGTTTTTCAAAATATTGCTATAATTTACGTATTTTTCAATTGCAGATTACGGATAGTTTTAATTTCAAAATTGTTGTTATTGTGTATTTTAAATTTCTTAATTAAAATTACTTTAACTTGGGATATAGTCTCACTTTATTCTAGCCGTGCACATTGTATACTTATAACACTTATTCGTAGTTTTTTGTTCATTTCAACTTTACCAATTATGTACCTACTCATATGTAAACATTTCCTGCTGCTCTTTAAAATTGCACGTTCCACACATCATTAAATGAATTAAGCAATTTGTATAATGTAACATTATGAAGATTATGCAAAGATTATCATCTTAGTGCAATTACTAAAGTACATTCTTTCTTACAGCTCTTACTACTGTAAACTGTGATATATGGGTAGATAAACATGACATTAGAATAAAACTTAAGGAGACAGCAATCTTCCACTTATATGTAAGGTGAGTATATTCAAACATCTTTCCTTAGCAATCAATTAACGGAGCATAATAAAAAAAAAGAAGACTTTTCCAAAAAGGTGAACTACATAGCGCGAGGGTATATTGTGAAAGTAATAAGAAAGATATTGCACAATATTGATACAAACTCATAAATTCCAAATTGTATGAAATATAACACAATAGTCAAGGGCATGCAGAGAAACCCAAAATTGCTTATTTACCTATATTCCACAAATCTTCAGAAATCGGTACTAAAAAAGGGTACCTATATATGGATTTAACTTATTACCTACTTGTCTTTAATATATCCCTAATCAATTGCCATTCTTACTATGTGATACCCAACCATATCATATCTTTTTGTCCAAATCATTATGAATTGCCACTGTGAAGATGGCACCACGACAATATGCAGGGTTAATTAATATGTATGAAAATTAACCGCTCTTGCCAAGATTATTATTTATCATCTTAATCATCATTATTTATTATCAAATTAAAATTAAAAAGCTAACGATTAAATATCTTTATAATCTTAATAACCGGATGCAGATAGGATGTTTGAACCTCTTTATATCAATCTCTAGTGGAGAGCTGTAGCACACTTACCGACCGTGCTACTTTCCATAATGTGGTGGGAGTTGTTCATGTTAATTATAGCAAAAAGCCACCAGAAAATCGTTTCCCATAAAAATTTGCATGAATAAAGATAAGGAAGTGTTATCGTATAGGTTTATATTGGTTATTGTATTGGAGGAAATAATGTACTCGTAGAGCTAAAGAAATATAAACTTGCTTTACATACGCAAAATTGACAAAATATCCTATACAATATACCGACTCAAAAAACAGCATTCCAGGTTTTTATAAGTGTATGCTATATACATATGACATAATAATAATAATAATTTCTTTATTGTTACACCACCAAATGCAAACATCAACAACAAATAACCGTCAGCAGCAAATATAATACATATATGCAGATGGGCAAACAAAGGGCCGAATTCAGATAAATCTGCTTTTCAATCCGGCCGCCCAAACATGTGAAAAAAAATACTTATCGTGAAGACTGAGACATATACATACATACATACCAATTTAATTAATGCAGTGCTTGACAAGAACAAAAAGAAAAACCAAAAAGAAAAAAATCAGAATTGTATTGCCTCAAACCGCGGAAGTACTCACCAGACCATCATATTTACTTACATATTATTCAATTCTAACACGTACCAATCGTTTGCATTCCCATAATTTGAACATAGTTATCTATAAATGCAGATGTATAAATATTATCGCAATATGGTCACAAATTTAGATATTAAATATGCCAGTGCCATTTGCTGACGCATTTTTAGCGTAATAAAAATTGTATTTTCAAATACTAATAGCGGATATTTTATTCCTCATTCAGATTACCAGTACACAAAACTGCAAAATCAAATTATTTTAATTAGTAGTAGAACATTGTGTGCATTCATATATTTTTTTATAAAAATAATTTTATCGTTCTTGCTATATGTTATACATTAAGCATTTTCATGCAGTACGCGCAAACACTGAAGTACATATACATACATACATACTATGTACGTAACACATTTCGCAAAAGAAATGAAAATTTCTGTGGCAAGAGAGATAAATATACGGAACTGTTAAAGAAAATATCTAGAATATGAAAAACATCTTAAAAGATATCAAAAACCAAGATAATTTTTGTTTTAATCTTGTTTGCCTAGACATGACAATAGTACTCGTATTATAACAATGAAATGGAGAAAACAAGTAAAATTTTAATATAGGTTACGCTTTATATACCATACTTTATTTAGCCCTATTTATAGATTTGAATCTAGACAATTGATTGAGAAAGATACATATTACATATGTATCAAAAACTTAATTGTTATCAGTTAATAACTTAATAGATGGTCTCCGCTTCATCTTTGCTATCAGAAATATGATGCAACAACTTACATTCAATAACAATACTTCATATGAAATACACGATTACATATATACAGACATGTATGTAACTACATACACATGTAGGTATGTTGGAGTGACATTGAAGTTGTTACTTCCATGTATTTATCGTATACATATAAATCGTGATAAAAGACAATACTGAATTTTGCGTATACATACACCGAACAAAAAAACAAATACATATATAATTCAATTTTGGTGAACTTTATATTTATGCATTGCTTTGTTTTGCTGATAATTAATAATGAATCATAATTTCGGCTTCTAATTCTGCAATTGTTCGCTGACAAATCGCCGATTTGTGAGACGGAACATTGTCGTGATGCAGCATTTTGCTAAAGTGACCGTTTTTCTTTAATTTTGGATTTAAGTTCCTCAAACTACATTACAATAGTACTTCAAGTACTTCTGACAGTTACTGTATGCTCTCTAGGCACAAAGTGATCGAAAATAATGCAACATTTATCAAAATAAATCAGGTATCTCACTTTACCAGCGCTTTTAACAGTAGTGGCCTTCTGCGGTCTTGGGCTGTCTTTATGCTTCCATTGCATGCTTTGAGACTTAACTCAGATTCATAATAATAGCTTTCGTCACATATAACTACATTATTTAAAAACTGTGGATTACGTTGCTGTTGCCTTTTCCACTGCTGACAAATTGTCACTCGATTTGCTTTTTGTTCATCGGTCATCACTTTGGGAATCCATCTTGCCGCGACTTTCCGTTACCCTAAATCTTCATGAATAATTTTTTGAGTGAAGAGAGAGAGAGAAATTAACAATACCAGAAATTCGTTATGTCACTCCGGCGATCATTTTGTATCAAGTCGTTAATTTCTGAATTTTTGTGTCAGTTCGAGCAGTTTGTGGAACGAGGTTGGTCTTCAACTGATTGACAACCGTCTTTAAACTTCTTATGCCACCCAAACACTCGATATCGATAAACTATGATTTGGCTATGCATTTTTAGTCATTTCAAAAATATCAATTGGTGTTTTACCCAACCGAACACAAAATTTTATTGTGTATCTTTGGTGCACTTTCATTTTTTCGATAGGTACGCAAAACACTAACAATTTAATAATTAATTTGTAATAAATGTCAAAAAAACATAACCGATTTGAGGGAAAGTACATCAAAGATAAGGCTTCCATGCCTAATTTTTTATGTTATAAAATTCTACCTCTGAAGAAATTATAGCATCGGTCTCATTATTTTCTGATACATCCTCGTAAGATTTTTAAGAATGTACCCAAACAAAATCTTTATCTTCATTTATAAACTTGAGTCGCCCGGTAACATTATATGTATGTAACATACATACGAGTACATATGTCCTTACAGTACATATATATTGTATAACTTAGAGAAATTTAAAAGTTTTTATGGAACTAGAGAAGCTTCCGTAAAATAATATAGGGAATATGTAATATACATTATTGCATGATTGAACTTATTTTGTAGTTCTCATTTGAAATATATATGTATATATAATATTTGATACAAGGGCGCAATAAAATGTTTAAATAACTATTAACTATATAATTATATAACTCAATAATTCGATAATTTTGATATACATATTTTTATATTGTTGAAATTATTAGCGAAATCTATGATTTAAACGGTAGCTTCATACCGATCAATCCCATACAACAAGCAATAGAGCATCCATCAGTTTAATTCAATTAATTAGTTATATGGTATGGATTATTTATACTCTATAAAATTAGTGTAACAACTAGGTCAGCTAATTTATTAGTGTGAGATACTGACAGTATAATCTATCGTTAGTATACAACGGTAATATGGTCACAGCGTGAATATTGTAAATAAATAATACATATCACTGTTTTGACTTTTACAGCAGCTGGAATTATACCGATGTCACGCTACAATTTTATGCCCAACATGATGACATAGTAAAAGTTACTCCGTCCACAGTTAATATAATTCCAGGAAATGATTCGTATGCCATAGAACTGCAGGCTCTGGGTGCAGGAAATAGCGACATAACAAGCAACACTACAAACAGCAACATAAGGTAATTATTTTCAATATTTAACAAAATGTTCAAACATTTTTTTAAATGTACCTACCCATATAAATGATCTCTGACTCACGTTCAATTTTGTTTAAGTTATTTGCTTTATATTTGATTTTTAAAGGGTGTCCAATACTATCGTTACGATAATACGCTTGTAATAGAAAATTTAAATTATTTAGTTTATTTGCAGATAAAATTTAACGTAGAGGATGTTTACATTATTTATTTATTTGTGAACAACACAAATTGAAATTACTTAAGTGCTACCACTGAGTTATTGTTTAATTTTTATTTCAGTACAGAGAACGTATTTTTACGAGTTACAGTATTTAAGAATGGAGCGTTGGACATTTTTTCGACAGTAATCGGTTGGATTTACTTTGTAGCATGGTCAATTTCGTTTTATCCACAAATATACATCAATTATAGGCGAAAAAGGTAAGCGTAAGCATAATTTATGTTTAGTCGTGGTAAACTAAGGCTGAAAAAAATGTTTAGAGAAATAACACTACATAGGTATATATATATATATGCAACAAAATTAAGAGATAGTTAGAGAATGTTTGATTAATAACACTAGTGGAACTCATCTTCATTCTTCATTATGTATTTACTATATTTGTATGAGATATGCATATATTTTACAAAGCTTCCGGAAGAAAATATTGTCGTGAATGAAAACATAAAATGAGGACAATTTGCACAAAAATAGCTCCTTTACTTTCTAATTTAATATGAATGTGTGCATATGCGGTCACTGATACATACTTACATATGTACATGTATAAAATAACAAGTGCATACATACAAAGAGAATAAAGGTACAAGCTTAAGAGTTATTTATAATAAAAACCGCATAATACTATCTAACCAATGTATAAATGCATGAGTAAACATTACACACTTTGTATTATGACTTTATTCGAGTTTTGTAATAAGCGCAAATAAATTATTACAAATGGAAGATTCAACTGAACAGTATATACGAATATCCCTAAATCCAGGTAAAAGCAATAAAACAGCTGTAAGAAAAGCAACGAATTTCTTGCAACGGTTCAAAGTAAGAAAGAGTGTGAAATTAATACGATGGAAATTATGTTTTTGCTTTATTATATCTAACCACAAATATTTTTAAATTGTTTAAACCAGTAGTATTATCAAGATGTGTATAAATGCAGTAAGCAAAATGATATATTAAATTATCTGGATATAGATAAATAAGTGAGCTTTAATTAATGAATATACATATTTTAATATCAGGCTGCATATTATTATTGTAATATTGGATACCATTAACGAAATCCTCTAAATAATATGATATCCAGTAATCAATTAGGGAAGTGCGCCGAAACATTTTTGAACCGCACTTCGAGATAACATTTTAATTAACGTATAAGTATGTAGTAAATTTTATGTTTTTGATTTGCGCATATCTCATGAATTTTAACAATGAATTTGAAATGAAGTGACTAATTGATGCATTTTGAAAGAATGTTTGCTCTTCTTATCCAATGTAAAATGCTTTGATCATAAAATTAAGTGAGAACAACTACTGTATACTCCTCTACTATCTCTATTATAGTACTAACAACATAATTAGAAAATACATACATACATTCATATTTAGTATTGTAATCAGAATTCGGTCAGAACAGTTGATAATTACCCTCCCATTATTAAGGCAGTGATAATTCTTTGGTAATGAACTTCACTAACTTTCACCGCTCTACCATCCACGTTCCTACTTTCTAAGATTCACTTGCTAAAATCTAAGTTTTGAATTTCATATTCATCTTCAAACAAAAGCAAACATCAATGAATAACTATAGTTCGTGTTTTATCAAAAAATACTGAACGTTCACATAAGAACAGTATTGTATAGATAGCAACACTGTGTCATTTGATCTCTAACTTGACTATCACCTGTGAAATACATAAAAATTTCCTTCAGTAAAAAACTAGTTGATTAACTATATGAAATATTAAAAAATCTATTATTAGAAAATACTCAGTAATTTTTTTAAGTTGTCCCTATTATCTGCTGTAATTATTATATCATTGTAACAGAATGATACTAATTTTATTGCTACTTAAATCCATATTAATCTAGCTCGTCTGCTATCCATTTTTTGTAATATTGCATCAGCTTTTACATTGCTACACTGCTTGTACAATAAATATGTAACTCGCATAAACTCTTTTAAGATACTTCAGATTAGAATAATAAAGATGATTAAACATTGTTACATTTTATAAAAACGTTCGAATTTAATCAAAAAAACAGGAAGCAATAGCAAAATAAATGGTATGTAATTGCCATTTCAAGGTTATTAATATGTTGAGAACATAATCATCCAAACACAGCAACAACACTAGAATTATTATGTTTCTGATGATAACGGTTTCATATCGTAATCTAATTACTATGATTTCTTTTATTTCAGTGTTATTGGTTTAAATTTCGACTTCCTGTACTTAAATATAGTAGGATTTGCGCTATATGGGCTGTTTAATTTAGGCTTGTACTTCATTCCTGAAATACAGGTAAGCAAGTTCGCACAGCTTGTTTGTATTTGCAAAGATCGATTAGTTAAATATATTTCTGATTTTTTAAAAATAAATTCACTTGAAGCAACGAAACTTTTACATGGCAGACTGCATGTACTATTCAATCATATAAGTGAAACTTTGAGAATATGACTTTGTAGTAAAATTTATTTTTGTGCAAAAGAAATTAGTGATTCAGGAACAGACAAAACACGTTCTTCGAAGACTGGTATTTCTAAACTACGTTCTGTTAAATAGTTTGTTATAAAAATAATATGAAAAGTATAAAACTAATTTTTTCTAAATAATTTCAAAATAAACTTTTAATCTTCATTGTGAAGTTTTATTTTATATTTCCGAGATTTCAAGTTTATGTATTATTAAAGCATTGACATTTTGGTATTCGTTACATAATTATTAATATTTAACTAAATTAGCACAGGTAGGTCGCTAGAAAACGCAGATATTTGTTATTAGTTAATGTTACTCGTAGATTTATTTCAATATAAACATTACACAATCACTTAGATTAAATAGAAAGCGTATAATTCATTGTTATTAAAGTATTAATTTATGTTATCTATCTGGTAACTACGAAATCCGTTCAAAGATCATTCGTTTATTTTATTAGTCTCAAGATAATTCGATATTACTATAAAATAGTAAATCTAAAATTTACGTTCTTAGACAATTTAACAAGATCAGAAGAATAGAATACACCTGCGTTCTCTCAACTGTAGTTTATGACGAAGAAATAAACTTGTTACAATCAAATCGCGAAAAAATTTGCGTAGAAATTAATTTGATTTTATTCATGGCGAGTTTATATTTGATTTACCTGTCACAAAGATGCAGTGTGATCACTCAAGAAAAATTTCTTAGTCTGTTGTTACGCGAAATACTTTTTTTCCTAGAGTTATGAACGTTGCAATAGGCTTACTTATAATACATTTACTTAGGCATCATTTTACATTTCTTTTTTCTTCGTGATTTTAGGATGAATATTTTACAAGATACCCTAGAGGCCTTAATCCCGTGCAAGTGAATGACATAGTATTCGCCGTCCATGCATTCTTCGCATGTGTTATTACAATTGGGCAAACTTATATTTATGAGAGAGGAGAACAACGAGTTTCCATTACTGCAAAAACAATTTTAGGGATATTTTCCCTATTTCTTTTAATTAGTATTATATTGTCATCAGTTGATGTTATACATTGGTTGGATTTCTTATATTATTGCTCCTACGTTAAATTGACAATCACACTGATTAAATATATCCCACAGGTGAGTTTATTTGATCTTTACTTGTGAAATGTAAACACCTCTTTTATTTAAATATTTGTACATAACATCTCCATCAGGTTATATATTCAAATAATTCCTTTAGATTAAATGTGTGCTGTATTGTGAAGGCATGTGATACATCAGATTTATTGATTATTGGACTAAATTTAGGATTAGTTTGTATTGTTATATCAAATTAAACAGTTCCACGAATAAGATATACCAACTTTGAACACGACCTAACTTTACTATAATGAATTTAAAAAACCTGAAACTGCATTTAATATAGTATACATTAGTAAATTAAAATAAATGTTGTTATAAATTAAAGTTATTAATAAGCATTATATTCTTTTAGGCGTATATGAATTACAAACGTCAGAGTACAGTTGGTTGGAGTATTGGAAATATATTTTTGGACTTTACCGGTGGCATGTTGTCTATGATGCAGATGATAATAAATGCCCATAACTACGGTAAGTGCGGCGGCTTTACTTTAATAAATTTCCCAGTATTCATTAAATCTAAAATTAAATTGCGATCGAAGCAAAGTGTTAACTAAGATTTTTGTTTTATTACAGACGATTGGGTATCTATATTTGGAGATCCTACAAAATTCGGCTTAGGATTATTTTCTGTTATCTTTGATATATTCTTCATTACTCAACACTATGTTCTATATAGGCACTCTCGATATGAAGAAAAATAATATAAGATGTTATTTAATATTGTAATTTAAATTATTTTATTGTTTGTTACAGTATATGTTTTATAAAACCTGAAAGAAATCGTATTTTTGAGTAGAAACAATTTAATAAAAAATTATATACAGATTTTCATTTGTTTGTTTTTGAAAGTCATATGGTAAATATGTTGAAAAGTTTATTTATATACTATTTTTTACCCTAACTATTTTGCGATATAGTTGGATGTAGTACTCCAATTTACTTTAACATTTGTTTTTTGCACTAAAAAATAAATATAATACATATATAAAGGTAATAGCCGATGCACATATGGTAGTAAAAGAATTAAATAAAGGAAAAGCGCTTTCTTTGCTACATATGCAGCACTAAATGTAAGCATGTACTTGCTACAAAACTAGTTTTAGCGTTAAGGAAACATAACTCAAACTATTAGCTACTATTCAAAATATATGTAATCCAAATATTATCAGAATAATCAACACATACTAAAGTAAAGAATCCACAATCGTACTAATCAAAAATTTTAATGAATGCGAGGACAAGTTCAAAAGATGCCACGGAAGTTTATTAGACAAATTCAATAATGGCTGGTTTCTGGTTAATGTAAAGCTTCACCGACGTCACTCCCAATATGTACCTCTCAGCCTTGGCGGACTGAGAAACCTTGCGAAGCTGCCAATCTATGAATCGTTAGTTCGGACCTTGTCCAACAAATGGAATAAGTGACATCGAAAGCTACCAAAATCTGAGTAACCCGTATTCTAAGGGCTTCCGTGTTTGTTTCGTGTCCTAGCAGTAATGCATTTTTGCATATACAATGCAAAAATAAAACAAAACAAAGTACAAAAATCGTCAGAAAAAACGTAAGGATTTCGCCTTAACGTGGTTGGTACGTTAATTTACCGTGACCTTCGGATTTCCACGGCGTAACTTCTGATGAAGTCACATTAGTAGCCAAAGGTAGAGATGGATGATTCTTCTGTTATTTGTTTATTTTTGTACTTTGTTTTCTTTAAAGTATTTTAGTATTATATACAATATTCGTACTACCATGATGCGATACTTCGTTACTTGCACTCCATTTATATTACAGATGGGTTTTTATCTTGAGATTACTGCTATCTATAGTCCAGGAACCACAAGAATAATGAAATAATGGGCATCTCTAAACTTGAAGTTAGCCAACTCGTCGAATTTATCACAAACCGAATTACCCGTTATATCTTGTGTTTCCTAACGAAGTCCTGTCGATACTTCCATTACATTTATAGTTGTATGTATAGATAGACAAATACATAGGTAGATAGTGCTTTATTGTCGTGGTCATATTAACTTTAAAGTATACATAAATACACACAATACAAGTTGCACACCAACAAATGTTTCGACTAGAACGAGTGTTACAACCTAAAATTTGCTATCTGATCCTCCTAATACACCTAATTACACGATCCTTCTTAGAAAAGGAGGTCTATTTCGTAAACAATTATGTTTACTTTATTACGCTAGGAACTTTCAGATCAGTTTTATTTGCATATTTGTAAGAAAAGGTTACAAAGTAAAATGAGTTCACCGTATATTAAGCTAGACTAGAAGCAGTGTTTTTGTGTTCGCACCCTAAAGGACCCAAAATGTCGTTGCAATCCGCGGCAAAATATTTGCATCGATCGAAGGCATTTGTAGATAAGTGGGTTAATCGGTATAACACAAATAAAAATGTGGACGATTTTCCAGAACGCGGGAGAAAACGCGTAACCGTTAATCGCATGGATTGAGCAATAATAAACATTTTCGAAAAAATTCCAACGTTAACATTAAAGCAAGGCCAACAGGGATCAGCTAAACGTAATATTAGTGTTAGCACAGCAACAATTCGTCGTCGATTACATGAAAATAACATTCAGTGGCGAAGTGTTCGAAGGAAACAAAAACATCGAAGCCACCGACGTATGTCATGGAATGGGGTACACGTGTTAGACTGGCCCTCACAATCGCCCGATGCGAACCCCATCGAAAATGTTTGGGCACTAATGAAAAACAAACTTCCAGGAACCCCTATATTGAATTACAAGTCGCTGTGTCGAAAACTCAGGCAGATATGGAGGTCACTACCAGCAGAATATGCAAGAAAACTGGCGGAGAGCATGCCCAGACGGTGTGAAGCTATTTCGGAAAATAATGGAGACTGGACTCTGTATTAGTAGTGAGTGTCGTAGTATACATATTAATCTAGTGTTTTGTTAAAAAAGTTTGTTTCCTAAGTCTTTTTTTAATACCGTTATCCAGTACACGCTCTTGTGAAAACTTCTGTATGTTGTGCTGAAATATCAATCAAGTGAAAACGTAGAGATCTGCGTAGCTACCAAACAATATCGAAAAACTCCTGCGTAGAGTAGATGCAGCGCTCGAGCAATAAACTTTTCAAAGGCTTTCTAAATATATAATGCAAGTTTCTGGGTGTTGACCGCGTCATGGTTAATAAAATATACACAGTACAAATAAAAATATAATGCACAAGATATACAATAAAAAACTCGACGTTTTGCCACTAATGTAAGTGGCCTCTTCAGGAGCAAAGAGGGTATCTAGGGAGGGTACCAGAAGGTCATGGTAACTCGACGTGTAAACCACGCTCGAGCCGAAATCCTTTTGGTAGGCGAGGGTCGTCGGAAGGTCACGGTAACTCGACGTGTCAACCACGTCAAAGGCGAAAACCTTCTGAAGGTTAAAATTATTGGTACGAATCCCACAATAAAGAACACACAGACAATATGGGTATATTTATATTTAAACTAATAATAAACAAGACAATTGTTTACCGTATTACTGATGAATATATACATAGCTGAAGGACTAATTTCACTACCATTAAAACGAGTTGAAAGAAAGCCGCTGCTATCTACATACATCCTACATTAAACAAAATCTTAAAGAAAATAAGAGAGATCAAAATATACCTCCAATTGAGTCGTTTAACCTTAATTTTAAGTAAGTTTGGATATTCAATATTTAGTAAGTGTTTTATACATATAACACAAGTATGTATGTACAGATATTTAAAAAGTAATCGCAGAAGTTTACTGCTAGAATGTAATGACTTTGTTTTCTGAAGACGAAGCTATTTATCTTCAATTACAAAATTTAGAAATGAGCAATATCTAGCAATCTGAGCAATCTATTATTTAGACAAAATGTGATTGAATAAATCGCACACAAAAGCAAAAGTGTGGTTAGATGTTAAGGTTACAACACGCAGACAAGAATTTATAGATGGTAAAAGTACTGGTATAAAAAATCCTACTGGTAAGGAGAGACGCTTAATTATTTTATATATTGGTTCTAAAAACGGATTTTTGTTGACAATGAGTTACTAGTATTTGAGGGAAGAAAAACAGTCGATTACAACGATGAAATGGATGCAAATATTTTTGAAGGAGTGGTTCAATAAGATTTTAACTGAATTACTTGACAATAGTGTTATTATAGTGGATAATGCATCCTACCATAGTAGAAAAAGAAAAAAACAACTTCAACACGAAAAGCGGCAATGCGAGAACGATTATTTCAAAAACAAATACTGTTTGATCCCTCCATGGTGCTATTTGAGTTGTTGGAAATAATAAATTGTCACAAGGAACATTACAATGTATACGCAGTGGACCAAATGGCAAACCAGAGTAGTTATGTTTACGAGTGAAATCAAAAAAAAACCTGATATATTGTACGTTCGGTGCAAATGCCCGCACATCACTGACCGATCCATATATGCGTTTTTCTATGATATACACAAAAAACATTCATGAAGGAAAATACTATTTCGCAATACAAATATAATAGGTACACAATATAATACAGGATGATTCTCAATATGTGCGACAAACTTTAGGAGCTCATTCATGGGGTTATTTTGATCATAAAAGCTCCTAAGCACATATGTCCAAAACCTTTTAGTTGTAAAGTTATACAATGTCTAAAATACCAGGGGGACTTCGAATTGTTTGAAAAGCTACGATAATCCGATTTCTCAGGTCATCGACATTTTCAGTGAGAGGCGTATAAACTAATGATTTAAGGTGTCCCCAGAGAAAAAAAGTCCAAAGAATTTAAGTCTGGAGACCGAGGAGGCCACGGTTGTGGTCCTCTCCGTTCTATCCACCGATCTGGATACGTATTGTCCAAAAACTCGCGAGCAACTAAACTAAAATGCGCTAGAGCACCGTCATGCATAAAATACATTTGTTATCTTAATTGCATCGGAACTTCTTCCAGCAATAGTGGTAGCTCCTCTTCAAGAAACCTGCCATTTAACCGCATCGGTAAAAAAGTGGACCTATCAAGTGATCTCCAACAATTCTGGCCCACACACTGACAGAGAATTGATATTGTGAGAATATTCTTCGGCCCATATGTGATTATTATGAAAATTAATAATCGCGTTTCTAGAGACAGTAGCATCGTCGATGAAGTATATTTGAGCCAGATAGTCAAGATTTTGCGCGATTTTGTGTTGCATTCATCGACAAAAAGCCACTCTTTGCGGAAAATCAGCTGGCAAAACTGCCTGCACCCGTTGAATGTGATATGTGTGAGTATATTTGGGCACCGAGAACGACTATGTACATTGTCTGGTTACTTTACTATGCCACGTTAACTTTTCGAAATTTTGAAGAACATAATGTTACGAAGAACCCCACCTAATGCTTATAGACAGCAGCCGGGGACTAGTTTTCTGTATGGTCTGGATGGTTCTCGGCTCTTCTGGATATAGTCCAGAATGGGCACTCTGAGAAGGTCTCATCCATTCTCGAAATAAGTGGCTGCGTATATAACGACGACCACTTCGTATCAGAAGACAGTTCTGAATAGAAGATTAGCGCGTAATATAAATCTTTCAGTAAAAATAAATAGATGTGCAAATAAATTATTAGTTAGTGGAAAGAAATAGTGGTGACATCTGGTCAACCCTCCAAACACGCAGCGTTAACTTGGCTGGTGAGCTTTAAGAACCTGAAACGACAAGTAACGAGATGGAGCGAACGATTGCAGGAGTACGATTTTGATTCAGAACATCCACCAGGAACCAATCATCATAATGCAGACGCGTTATCCAGAAGACCCTATCCCAAAAACTGTGCACACTGTAGCCGGACAGAAGGCAAAGAGGTAGCCTCTGGCCTCAGATCCAGATTTGAACATGTTACTAGGATAGAAAAGGACGGGAAGCAGGCCAACTTGGAACATAATAGCTCCACAATCTCAGGCTGTGAAATCATATTTGGCACAGTGGGACTCCATTGTAGCGGAAAATGATCTACTGAAAAGAGCATTGGAAAACGATGATGGGACGGACAGAAAATTGCAAGTGATTGTCCCGAAGCAAACAATTTGTGAGATATTAGAACTATTGGATGATGAAACATCAGGAGGACAATTAGGAATCCGGAAGACTTTTGAAAAGGTCTGAGAGCGCTTCTATTGGATAAATTGCAAAGATGACAAGGAATGGTGTAGGAACTGCGTAACTTCTGACACCGCCAACGGACCTTATAATCAATCAATCAATCTTTATTGGTGATATGTACAGAGAGCACGTACACAAGTCAACTATATAAGCGAAGAATATCCTCGATGAGACAATATAATGTGGGTAATCCATTTGAAAGAATTGCAATCGACATCGCTGGTCAATTTCCTGCGACAGCCAGTGGAAATAAATATATGTATTTTGGCTGCAATAAATTACTTTAGTAAACGGATCGACGCATTGCCCAATCAGAAAGCTACTAGAGTGGCAGAAGTGCCCGTTAAAAAATCAGTCTGTCGTTTTGGTGTACCACTCGAGTTGCATTCTGACCAAGGACGCAATTTCGAGTAATCAATGTTTCAAGATGTGTCCAAAATATTGAGAATCCATAAAACCTACTACTACAGCTTGGTAAAAAACTGTCGCCGGCCGCCAACGTGATCGGGATCAACAACTCTACCTATTTCTTCTGGCTTAGTGTCAGTTTATGAAACGACAAATCAAAGCCCTGCCGACGTAATTTTTGGTAGAGAACTCCGATTACCATGCGGCCTGAAGTTTGATTTCAAGTATGATGAAGAAGTAGTTGGAGAAGACTACGTGTTCAACCTGAGGAAGCGAATGTATGAGATCTACAATACAGTAATAACTAACATCCAGGAGGCAAGTGACCGAATGAAGCGTTAAGACATCAAAGCGGAAGAAAACTCATACCAACCAGTAGATCTGGTGTGGTTCTTTAATCCTAAGCGGCGTCGTGGATATCACTCTAAATTATAACGGTCATGGGAAAACCCGTAAGAGTTAGTCAACAGAATTATGTAATTTGGCGCATCAGACGGAAACCGAGTGGTGAACCAGCAGTGGTTCAGTTTAACCGACTTATCTCATTCCTAGGAAACAACCACAAGAAAAACAGTGAACAGAGTATCCGGGTTTGCAACGTTCCAAATGCCGAGGTTGTCTACGAAGAAGTTATGGCCAACTATGGACAAGGACGGAAGGTTGGTCATACTGTCATGACGGAAATCCAACAAATCTACTTCTAGCTCCCGAAAACAACGGGCCATGCATACTACATGGCCAAAGAGCTTAAAATGTAAATTGCGAACGTATTTCAGCAAAAGTTTGGAGGGACCGAAAGTCTTCAGAAACAGCAACCACAAATTGGTAAAGTCCTACACCAATTTTGTCATAAATAAATAAGTAGTGTTAAATATTATCGTCTGGACATTAGTTCAATCTCCGAAAATGTAACAATAACTAATTTTTTCAAGCACTTCCGTATTTAATTACTTAGTCATCTGCGGGCATCTAGTTTTACATCTTTAGCATCCTATATGTCCTATACCTGAAATTGATAGTTTAGGGGATAAGAGGTTTTTTTGAAAAATGCACACATAACTTATCGATACTTACATCAATATGTGTCTAGGGTGCCATGTGTTCTCAAAGATTTATTATCAAAGTCTAAGTTACACTTCGTCGATGCTTTGTCGTTTAATGCTTGTGAGTTAATAATTATTTATCCGTTATGTGTCTTTACATTATTGCTACTGAGGCACTGGAATTGGTCTCGAAATAAGCCAGGGTATTCAACTCTCCTGCATTATCAACTAGGTACACGTTTTTGTCAATTTAATTTGCTAAATGTGGATAGTTTTCGTAAAACATTCTCCGAGTTCTACTAAGAATTTTGTCACATTATCCGTGTATAAAAAATAAATTAAGAATTTCTTGATTTGTATAAACATGGTTTTCGTTATTGTCATGTATAAAATTCCGTACAAAGAATGTAACAGTTGCGACAAACCAACGAATACTTGCACAAACGCATGCTTTAAAACATGTTATCTTTTTATGACCTTTCTTTGATAACAATCACAAAACTCATTAATTTGAATAAACCGAAATAGTCAGTGAAGTAGAAAATTTGAACGTAGCGCTTCGCATAACAGTATGGTAAGTAATGTTCTTTTTTTTTTTTTGAGAGTTATTCAAAGTTGTAAATTCTTATGAATTATATAACGTGTGTCTTCTTAGAAGCTGGCGCCTCTCTCTCTGTGATTATAATAATATTACTAACCCTGTGTAGATGCACAATGTAATTGTTCTCAATTATAAAATAAGCATTATGTTAACTCTATGTAAATAGTATGTACACCTTCCGACAGAATTAATGTCGTCGTCTATAGCGCAGTGTTTATCAAAACTGCTCACCATCAGGCCAAGCAAGCGTTCGGCCGGCATCGGTTTCTATTGGTATGATTTATTGGGGTATTAGTATTTAAAACAACGGGGGCAATTGTGTGGATCAGGTAGGACAATTGAAATTATTTCTTGAAAATGTATATATCGAAATTTAAATATGCTTTAAATAGCTTTCTCACAGGGAGGTGATTGGCAAGGTCATATTTACTCTTAACAGTAGGTAATTAAGTAATTGTATAGATGACAAATAAGGCTGTATTAATAACTTTCATTAAACTATTTGAATGAAGTTGATATGCGTATGAAGTTTAATATTGCCATTGTGTAATTAATTTGATTATACTTATTTTAAATTTTTAATTATTATATTAATTAGTTACTTTACATAATAAATCATACCTTTGTAGTACGTATTTCAGTTTGAATTTTTAAATCTCCCGCGTTGGGAGGAAGAACTTCACGAAACAAAATAGTTAAATTTTGTGTAAGGGCACATGCTTTAAAAATGTTGGGAGAATAGAGAAAAATAAAGTTACTTTGCAAATTTACTATATATAGCTTAAAAAAAAAATTATTATTATTATATATTATTAATTATATATTATTATATATTTATTTAAACGGACATGCTTACTTGGAGACAACAATAAAATAAAAGTTAAAGAAACACAAAAATTAATTATAAATTTATAAAATATTTAAAAAATTAATGTAATCGAATAATAATGATGAATAATGGATCCATATATCTGCAAGGCAGTGTCTAATTATTGTAAGTGTAATAAATTTCGTAACCTTAATAGTCTTTCTAACTTAGTGTGTAGCAGCAGTTTTCTAACAAATGTCCGTGTTTATTATTAATTATTCTTTATATATAATATAATAAGCAATAAAACGATGCTTTCCACCAGTGCATTTAAATTTAATTTCAATTCTCGTACCTGATCCAGACAATTGTCCGCTGTTTTAAATACTAATATCCCAATAAATTTCCTACCTGCAGAAACCGATGCCGACCGAAGCCGTACTTGGTCAAACGGTGAGCAGTTTTGATAAACACTGCGCTATAAACGACGACATTAATTCCGTCGGAAGGTGTACGTTACATCTTCATATATGTACATATAAGACTAATTCGCTATCTTCGCGATCTTTATATACATATGTTATGTAACGTAATTAACGATACTGAACACCTTGTCTATTTTGTATATAATATCCAATCAAAATTAGTCAAAGTGATAATTGCACTAGCTTAATCACCTGCATAGCGTCTACGTCTGCGTTTTTTTTTAATTTTTAATGATTTTGGAAGAAATAAAACAACAATTTTACATTCTTTTATATTTTTCGTTTTAGGTAGTAATTATAGTAGATATAGTAGTGAACTGAACACATTAAATAGAATAAATAATTATTTATTTTTACAATTGGCTCTTGGGACATTTGTAGTTACATAAGACATGAGCCTTCTTAGACTGGCATCTATTGGATGTGCAATCTCCCGTGCAGTTGCAGTGCTTAAATCTCACCCAAGTGGGATTCCTTTCTTGTGGATTTCCTAATGGTAACATATGGTTCTGGAACTACGTTAATCGAAGTAAATATTTTTTTGCAAATAATGAATTAATTTCTTGCGTAGAGTTGATTTAAGATTCCTTGTTTAGTAGCTAGCATATACATCCCCTCTTTTTTGAGTGACATTATAACAGCTATTACATTCATAGCATCGCTTTTAGCCCAGTCTACGTCTGGTATTTTCACCACTACCCTGTTACCTATATTAGCAGCATATTTTACTAATGACAGCTAACATTTTATTTGCTTGCTTCTCCAGATCGATAGTTGTTGGATAGAGGCAAGGTATTCAAATTCATATTGTTTTGGATTGCAATATTAGAAATGCCTCTTACACATTTCTTCTCAAGTTGGTTGTTTTCAATTTGATTGTTGTAATCAACTTCGTTTTCGTTAACATCTTGGCCGTCTTCAGCGATTTGGTTAACATTAACACCTTTTTTCTTATTTTCATTTAATACTAATTCAAATTCTTCTTCTGTACGAAGATCAGTCAAGGGGTCTAAAGTATTTAATCCACTTTTAACTTTGTAGCCGAATATTGCTTCATAAGGACTACGAGTTATTCCTGAATGATATGCCCTGTTTTGCATAAACTGCAGATAGCGTAATCCTTCAGACCATTTTGTCGTATTGTTTGAGTCTAACCAAGTACATAGCATCTTTTCGATTCGCTCTTTCAATAGATTCTAATGATTGAGAATGCCGGGATTTACCGTGTACAATTTTTTGTTCTGCCCACATTGCACACACTTCTTCGATAAATTTATTTCCAACTTTTCTCCCATAATCAGTTTGTAAAATGCTAGGCGCTCCAAAAATTGTAAGGATATCGACCAACTAATATTCTATTTCTTCTGCTCTTTGAGTTTTTAAAGGCCGCACCTAAAGAATTTCGTAAAATTAATTTCGTAAAATGAATTTCGTAAAATGATTTTCATATTCATGTGATTGCATGTTTATGAAATGTGTTTGACATCTTGATCCAAGTTCCTTGCCTAATATCGGCTTTACAACCAGTCCTTTTTTCGGTAAACTTGTTTGCTTCTGACAAGATTCGCACAGGCTCAAGTAGAGTGTAACGAGTTCAGCTGTCACATTTTTGTATTTCGGTTGTAGCTCTTTCATCATTCTGATTCGACCCCGATGACCAATGGTAAGGTGACACTCGTAAAGTATTTGAAAACGTTCTTTCAAATAAGAATAAAAAATAATTGATTCGTCTTTGTTGGCGCTGCACGAAATCTAAGAGACACTTGAATAACTATATAAAGAAATATGCAAACACCATATTTACAAAATAATTAATTTTTAGAGAGACTTATTACATTGCTAAATCGTACTGACTATTACGAACAATACCTGGATAGAGTAATTAATTAATCACTTTGACTAGCTGATGTGGTCATTATATATATTGATTAGCGATTATATGTATGTATATAGTATCTCTGACCCAAACATATATGTACACTATATTGTAGGTATATACGTGTACAATTTTTACAATCAACAAAAAAAATCGCAAGAAACTATCTAGATCCAAAACCTATTACGCTATAATTTTTCAGAATAACGTGTAATAAACTACACATACATACATATATTGATTAAAATGTAGACTACTATTTTTTCTCTCTTGCTCCTTTATAGTATTATATGTTCTTATTTCCAGGAAACCCAAAAACTATGGGGTGGAAGATTTACAAATCCAATAAACTCTGCTTTGGAGCAACTAAATGCATCCATTCAAATTGATAAGCGAATGTATTCTGAAGATATCAATGGAAGTAAGGCTTATTGCAGAATATTAATTTTATGTAAGCTGCTATCTGAAGAAGAAGGTAACCTAATTTGCGAAGGGTTAGATCAAATTGAAACTGAATGGCAAGAAAATCGATTTGTTATAAAAGATAACGATGAAGATATACACACGGCAAATGAAAGAAGACTTACGGTAATGGAACTAAACTTGCTAAATTATTCTCAACATATACATAAATATAGTATAAATTGAATCAATATACATACACGATATATTAATGTATACTTAATGATAATTGATGGTATTTAAAAATGTTTAAATTTAACGCAGTTATATTAGAGTTTCAAATAAAGAGTATACGTTTCCAGTAATTAGAATTTGAGTTGAGAGTGATGTTACACTGCGCCTCGATGATAATGATCTATTGTGCCTGCGTTTGCAGTAAATACCACCTACTGCAGTAATTTCACAATTTTTATAAATGTGAAATTTTGTGATCTGTTTTGGGCAGTACTAGGTTATAGGCTATTGTTCTATATATGTAGTTCGAAAGTTTCAGCTCTAGTGTGTAAATATAAAAAAATTGAGTAAAGCAAAGTTTCGTATACCTACGTATAGTTATCTCCCCTTCTCCTTTTGAAAATAAGATTGCTTTAGGTGTTTATATTATTCCAAAAGCTCTAACATGCATATTTCGTAGAAAAATTGAGAAAAGCTAACTTAACCTGCGTAAAGTTACTTTTCTCTTCAAAATTAGAAATTCTGAAATTTCTTCCAGGTTGGTTTAGATTTTTTCTATATTATTCTACAGTTACTGACAACTGAAATAATTGATAAAAATCTCCTTCCCTCTTTTTGTAAGAATCGATATTTGACATATCGTCGGCTTAATAAGAAAATTGCCTAACTCCACTTTTAGTAAAATTAGGATTTTAGTGCCATCGGTATCCTAATATGAGTGGCTATCGATTCAGAAAACTACTTATATCAAAATAAATTGTGTACGCTCATAAATGACGAAACAGAAATCTGCCTAACTTACGTCAGTAAAAAAGCGCCAGAAAACTGCCTAAATCCGCATTATATTAAGATTATGTGAGCCATACTTGCATGTTACCATTCTCAATATTTTTTACTTTTATTTCAAATACACTCTGTATATTACTATAAATAATATTATTTCAGAATATTTTCAGTTAAAATACATACAATACTTGTACCAATGCGATAAATTGTAAAACAAAAATAAGTTTTTATTATTAGTTAAACTTTTTATCAGGTAAGTTAACAATTTGCCTAACTGCCACAGAAATCTAAAAATTATGTGGAAATATGCCTAACTCCATTATTTTTTTTCAAAATTTTTTTTTAAAATTTATTTATAGACTTCTAAAAACTGTCAAAATAAGTATCTGTACAAGATAACACACACATAGGTAAGAGAAATCCACAAAATTAAACGTTTTTAGCTCTCCTGTAAAATTTCATGAAATGGAGTTAGGCAATTTTCTTATTAAGCCAACGATATGTATGTTTCAGTTTGTTCTGGATTAGGATTTTTGAAGCTATTTCAAAACTTTTAATTAATTTTTAAGCAAAAATGTAAGTTTAGTGAGTTGTTTTAGGTTGTTCTGGTTATAAGTCATTTGTATAACAAACATAATCAGAGATATGATATTATACATGGAACTTTTGTAATATGTACAAAGAAATACTACTAAAAACGAAGGTCAGCTAAATTTAGTTTTTCTCAATTATTTCACGAATTATGGTCTAAAAGTTTGGAACAATGTTCCAAAGAACTGCAATGAACAGCGAGAATATGTATTATTTATTTCCTCAAATTCCACTGGTATCTGTATTATTTTATTATTTTAAATATAATATGCTGAACTCGAAAATTTTGAACTACCTTCAGTGTTGTGAGACATGCAGATATAACAGAAACTATAATGAATGCAGAGTGCATAACGCTACGTGTATTCTTTTAAATAATTATTATTAAAATAACAATGATGAATATGAAAATAATTAAGAAGAAACATTCCATACTAAAGTTGAAATAAAATTTATCAACAAAATCTACTTATTCCTTCGTCATTTAGACAATATTACCTTACACCAACATTAAAAAATCTTTTACCGGTTATTTGTTTGTAAATTATGCTTGGGCACTGTGACTACACAGTACCTACATACATCATTTAAGTATATATGTACATTTCAATCTTCTATAAACTATTTGGCAAACCACCACTCAACTATTACAAACCAGTGGTCCATAAACCACAACAGTTTGCTTATAAATTGTAGTTACAGCACTACTCTGTCGTTTACTCGAAACTAACATGGTTTACTTATTAACACAGTAATAATTTGTTAAATATGCTCTTATAGGAACTAATAGGTGATATTGGAGCCAAACTGCACACAGGAAGGAGTAGAAATGATCAAGTTAATACTGATATGCGATTGTGGTTGAGATCTGCACTATCTGCATTAGAACAACTACTGAAAGAATTAGTGAAGATAATGGTAGATAGATCGTACGAGGAGCTAGGTACAATTCTGCCAGGTTATACCCATCTACAGAGAGCACAACCTGTTAGATGGAGTCATTTTCTACTTAGGTAAATATTGTCCCAAGCAGCAAAATGTGGTGCAAAATGAGTTGTGTAACAACGTAGAAAGTGAAACAAATTGTCTTACAGTTTGACCGAAAGACAGAATACTTCTTTCTCGAATATCAACACTTGTGTCTACTACAAGACCCTTTTCGATGATAAAATTCTTAAACACAGTACAAATGCTTATTCTAATAATATTGCCGGTGTTTTTTAAAACATAAATACTGTAGCTGCGGAAATCGTCAAATATTACAAGTCGATTAACCGATTTTTTGGTTTTTGAGCAGAAATCAGTATTACATCCGCTTTTAAACCCAATTTTGTTATTTTAAGAACGAACGTTATAATTAGTTTTTAAAATAGACTGAAGAAATCAATTTGTCGGCTAAGTCAAATTACTCTTGTAAGTTAAACAATTTTATAATAATGTTAAAGGTGTTATCTGGCTACTGATATTATTTGTATGTTAATTGTGTCTACTATATAAACGGTTACTAATTTAAAGACACGGTCATGTATTTCCATACGCAACAAACCGTATGGAGCTTGGGTTGGTACTATTGCTTTTTGATAAATCGTCACAAAAAAGTTCCTCGCTAACACTAACGCTATAAGTACTAGATACGTAGTTCGGCAAATAAGTTGGTATCTCGAGTAGAAGAACTACACTCAGGTAGAGAGTCTGCAGATAACATCCTCTGCTAGGCCCGCGTTATACATACGCGTCTTTAATCTACAATGACGGATCAGAAGACCTACTATTATTTTGACAGTCTTTCTGTCAAATTCAAACCTCTGTTTCTTTAGCAATCCCTTTGCCTGTCCTTGTCCTGGTAATCTTTGCCACCATTCCCTGGACTTGTTATGTATCCATTCGTTGATGAATTTTTTGTATGATGGCCTCGACGACACTTGTCTGGCTAAATCGTCTACGGCCTCATTTCCGTTCACACCTTTATGGCTGGGAACCCAGGTCAATGTTAATTGCCGTTGGGAACCCACCTCATTTAATACGCTTACGCAGTCCCAAACCATCTTAGAACCAACGCTTGTTAAAGTAATCACTTGAAGTGGTGCTTGGCTATCCGCTTTTACCTGGGTCGGTCCACCTTTCCATTTCTCTAACACAGTGATGCATTGCTGCTACCTTAGCTTGGAACACCATCGTGTCCTAGGTAAGGCTTATCGAAAGGGGCTTTCCTTCACATATCAGGCGATCGAGAATGATTGTTCATGCCGCTACCATGAGAAAAGTCGAACATGGCAAATTACCGCTGATCTAATAATTGTTTTCACTGTCGTATAAATACATTTAAATGTATGTATGTGAAATGTGTGATATACTGAATTGCAAGCAGATGTCAATATCTGAATTACTCAGAATAAAATTTGAAAAAAAAATAAATATTGAGAAAAAATTATTTATTTTAGAAACCAAATGTAAGATATGTTTTATAATTATTTTTTGAATATAATAGATTATTATTACACATGTGTCGATTGTTTTCTTCATACCTTCGAATACATTCTTCAACATTTCTACTTCCTCTTTAAGAACCGTCCTACGATTTGAACCATTTCCTTTGCAAACACTGCCCGTGTTTCTAAAACGCTCTACTATTCTCAAAACATGTCGTGATAGTGATTCATGATCCAGGTCGATATCAAGAAATTCGGTGGTTAAATCATCAATAGATGACCGTTTTCAATATTTCCATTGCCTATTTGGATCACGTTCTACACTTCGGAAATATGCTTCCAAAAGAAGCTTCTGTTGGTCAAAACTAAGAAGCATGATAACCTAAAAATTAAGTTTTATTTGTAACGTATTTAATAAAATTGGAGTATGGCTAACGTACCGCAATCGCTAAATCTGAGACTTTTTCATGAAAATACATTACGACAATCGGTGAAAATACACAATCAAAAAGCAAGAAAGTAAACGGACGCCAATGAATAAATACACAAGAAAATTGACATGTTCACTAATTTTTGCATATTGCTACATTCATACGCATAAATGTAAATAAGTACATACCTACCTATCGAATTGGGAAATTAGTTTTCTTCACACAATCTCTCTGAATCCCCCGATATATGTATGTACCAATTCCTACACCGTATTCCGGATTGGAGGCTACCAGCTCCGGCCCGCTCTTATTGGAGGGCCTTTCTCCCTGTCCTTCTTATCTGGTGTTTCGTCCTTCTCATCTGGTATTTCCACCTGATATTGCTTACCAGGGTTGAATTTCTGAACCATGTCATCACTTGGCAATCCAGTATGCGATGCCTGTCTAAGTTGGTCTATTAGTTTTTGATGTTCGGTTCCGTGGGATTTACTTATCGGTGCAATTCCTTATATGTAGATATGGAATGATGGCTGCAACCGACATGATGTCCTGGCCGCCCAAGCCTGCTACATCTTTGACAACCATACTACTGCAATATGAAATCATGGGGCTGATTTGCCTTGTATATAACCTAAATATTCGTATGGCAATAGTAGACTTGCTGGTTGTTTTCTAGATGCGTGTGTTTCATGTAAGTCTTCAGTTCAACCATACCCCAACGTATTTTGCATCTTTGGCATATGAAACTGCATTCAGGGTTTATGGTTAGTAAGGTGTGTGGTAACAGATAACATCAAACATTGTCACACCTTTCTTATTGCTCAACTTGAAAACTGTAAGAGTTAGTAGTGTTATATATCACTATGTTAATTTTTTTTAACAGCTTTTACTCTTAAAATAGTATTTGAAAAAACTGGACATTTTTTTTAAATAAGTATATAATAATAATAATAATAATTCATGCTTTAGCATCCCCCAACAGCTTGCGCCAATTACAGGGGGCATCGGCTGGCCATGAGTTGTTATTACGCCTGCGGCTGTAGACCGACGTAGGATGTTATCTTTCCGCATTTGCCGTGGAATTTGGGAAACTACAGAAAACCAAATTCAGAAAGAACGCACCGGATTCGAGCCCGGTACCCCCAGACTGTGAAGCGAGCGCGCTAGGCACTGCGCTACACAGCGGGTATATACGCATATTGCATAATACATATATCAAAGTTTTCTTTAAAGCAAAAAATTTTCTACAAATTTTACAAGTGTCATAGTTGTTTAAGTGTACCGATGACAAGGCATTAAAATACGTACACATCTATTTGTTGTATAAGCGTATGTAGTATGTACTGTATGTGTATCAGTTAGAAAAGTTCACAAAAATTTCCGTTTGAAAACAATAAAAACAATTGGGTTGAAAACTAACAGCTTTTTCTACACAACACAAACGAAATATAAATTACTCGTTTGGAAACTTTAGGGGTAGCATGACAAACACAATAAACAACGTGTAAAAAAATTAGAAATTATAGTGATGGTGAAAAATATTATAGCTTCGTACGGTTCTACAATTTATAGTAATCAAAATTTAAATATGTTAAGAAAGAATTCAAATGTCACTTGTTTAAAATAAATTTGTCAGGATTCGTGTAGAAATCCATTAGTGTTACTGCTATAATTTTTTTAAGCATCCTACAGGTTGTAATTGTATAATCCAGATAAATAAACGTTCAACTTAACATTGTAATGCTAATAGGTATACACATGTATCATTTTACAGTCACGCTTGGAATTTTAAATCAGACGCTGATAAACTACGCAATATATATAAAATAACAAATGTTATGCCACTCGGTAGTGGAGCTTTAGCCGGCAACCCCTTCTGTATTGACAGAATAAAACTAGCACAGGATTTAGGATTTGAAACCATTACTCAAAATAGTATGCAAGCAGTAGGAGACCGCGATTTTATTGGTAAGGAAATAATTAAATCCATAGTAAATTTACTACTCACTAATTACAATGTTTCAGCCGAATTCTTATTTTGGAGTTCATTGACTGGAATTCATCTTAGTCGACTTGCAGAAGATCTAATAATCTTCAGTACCAAAGAATTTAATTTTATTGAAATTAGTGATTCATTTTCAACGGGCAGCAGTTTGATGCCCCAGAAAAAGAACGCTGACAGTCTGGAACTGATCAGAGGAATTGCAGGCAGTCTTTTTGGTCATGTATTATTAAATCGATATAGTCTATGTTTAAATACTAACACGTTTTCTAGTGTTCCAGTTTAATGATGACTTTGAAAGCCTTACCATCAACGTACAATAAAGACTTACAAAACGATAAGGAAATAATGTTCTCTGCGTTTGATAAACTGGTTTCCGTTCTAAATGTTATTTGCGGTACCATAAAAACATTAAAGGTAAGAAACTCCCCAAAAATCCTTAGAGATAATATTAATAAATGATAAGGTTAACAACAGGTGAATAGCGCCAAATGCAGAAATGCACTAAGCTTCGATATGCTAGCCACAGATTTGGCCTATTATTTGGTACGCAGGGGTGTCTCGTTTAGAAATGCGCATCACGATGCTGGGAAAGTTGTAGCTACAGCAGAAAAAAGAAACATTTGCATATCTGACCTAACTCTGAAAGAGTTGCAGTCAATAAAGTAAGTTAATGTATTTAAAATGAACATACATACTATCATTCTATTGCAGTGAAAAGTTTCAAGTGGATGTTGAAGACGTTTGGAATTATGAAACTAGCATAGAACAATACCAAACTATAGGTGGGACAAGTAGAAATAGCGTCATCGCTCAACTTGATATTCTCAGAAATTGGTTATCTGAACACTATATACCGACTAAAAACTCGTAAAATCAAAATGTAATCCAAAATAGTAGTAAAGTAGGTACTTAAAGATCACATTTCTACTTTTCCTTATTTAACAATATATAGCAGAACTTCTAAAATAGAAACCGCGGCATTCATGAAGAAACGATTATCACCTGGAGCCTTAGATGCATAGGTAAACATGGTTCAATTTAAGAACTGACAGAAGATAACAATGCGCTATTTTGCAATATATCCAAGTATTCCTCCTGTCGCATTTTTCCAATTACTTTTACCAAATCTTACAATCTTATGCAAACGAAACACTCCCAAACTATTACAGTTCCCGTACCATGCTTTACGATAGGCACTAAATACGGTTAATTAAGAGCTGTTTTGGTTACCGACGAATGAAAACTACTCTTAGACACGAACATTTCAAATTTGGACTCGTCTGTCCACAACACGGTTTTCCGCTCATCTATAGTCCGATTTAGATATTTATTTGCCCATAATAGTTCTTTTTGTTGGTGGACACGTTTTAATAATGGTTTTTT
>SMLS01066967.1:0-51568 GCA_004785975.1 Popillia japonica
CGCGAAAATGTCATCCACATACCTTAGCCAAACCCTAGGAAAATATTCGCCCGACGATTCTAAGTCCTTTTCAAATCGGCTCATGAAAAGGTTAGCTAAAAAGGGTGACAAGGAGTTACCCATTGCCGCCCTTCCTGCTGTTCGTAAAAACTACCGTTGAATTGAAAAATATTCTGCTTCATACAGATGTCAGTTAGGGGAATATATTTCTCGACGCATTGTTGGCTCAAATCGTTTTGAATCAACAAGTCCTTCAGGTATGTCAAGGTCTCTGGAATCGGTACGCTAGGAAAAAGGGAACTAACATCAAATGAAATTAATATTTCGCTCTCCAGCAACTGAATATTTTGAATTGCTTTAATGAACTCTAATAAATTTTTGACTGAAAAACTGGGTTGCTGTATGGGCAAATTATTAAATTCACTGGTCAACCATTTGGAAAGCTTGGAAGTCGGTGCATCGATCGCCGACACAATAGGTCTCACCGACTTACCAGGTTGGTGAATTTTGGGTAAGCAATATAACTTCCGGATAGCAGGATTGGAAACATGTAGCCTACGTCTAAGGTCGGTAGTGACAAGGTTGTTGCATGCTTTAAACACATTATTTACGTCTCTAATCATTTTCGGCAAAGGATTTTTACTAAGTGATTTATAAGAACCACTACTCAATAAGTCATAGACCCTATCGTAGTAGTCCTCTTTATCTAAAATAACAACCTTGTTTCCTTTGTCGGCTTTCAAATAAAAACTTTTTCTCGCAAACTTCTAATGATTTTAATATACTCGGATTTTTGAGGAGGTTTATAGGATGTCAAATTTTTTGAAATTGTAAGTTTGCAAGCCTCCCTAACGAACTGCTAACACACCTTTTCTTACCCTCCCTTTTGCTCCCTCTATCACTAAAGGTTTGAGTAAAATCTTCAAGGGGCTGGATCTTGGGACGGTTTACAGTTCAGGCACTAATTTGAGAAGTCTGATCGGTAACCCTAAAGATAAGGTACAACCTCTGGAAAAGTCGGGGATTTATGAAATTAGTTGTAAAAATTGTAATCAAAAATATATTGGGCAAACAAGGCGTTCCATCTCAACTAGGTTCAAGGAGCATATGTCTAATCTTAAACATAACAGAATTGAGAAGTCCAGCGTTGCCCAACATATTTTCGAAAACGATCATAATATTGATCATTCTAATGTAAAATTAATTCGACCGATTAGTAATTGTAAATTTCTAAATGTTTTTGACAGTTTGGAGATTTACAAAAACAAGTCGTGTTTGATGAACAGTGACAATGGTCCTATTCCACATTCGTCATTGTTTTCGTTAATGCGAAGTTAATGATGCGAAACAGTTGGTGTTTGTTTACGTGTAATTTTTAGGTTTCCTGTTAAGTGGTTTTTGTCAATTTATTTAGTTTTATTATCGCCTTGATAATGACAGCATTGCTGTCGAAACGCGTTGGCATTTATCCAAGTGTTTGGTGTCCTGTGGGTGATAGTGATCTAGAGTAATATTAGGACAAAGCAACGTTCAGCAGAAAGCAAAAATTGAATATTGGGAACATAAACTAGAAAGTCTAAAACCCTTAAATAACAAACAACTAAATATCATTGAAACCATGACAAAACAATATACAATGACTACGTCTACAGCTACACAAACTAACAAAGTTATGTCCAGCTCGGACCAAGGTAGGCAAACCCATACCAATAGAGAAGAAACAGAGAGCAGCTCAGACACTAATAGCCAATAAAAGATAACGAACAATAATACTATTGTGAAGAGAAACGAAACTACAGTCAACAAAAACTGCAAGCAACCCAGCGAAAGCAAGTGATCAAACATTTTAATACTGTAACGAAAAAAGCAAAAAGATCGGCAAACGAGAGCAAAGTAACTTCTAGAACCGTAAAGAGTCCAATCGTTACTAAGATACATAAAATTTTAATTACAGGGGATAGTCATGTTAGAGGTTACAGTAAAAAACGGAGAAATAGGCTCCCCGAAAATTTTAGAATTGATAGTTATGTGAAACCAACCGAGAACATTGAAAATGTTACAGATAATATACAGGCTGATTCATTTTCGATCCTCACCATTGTGATCTTGCTTATTATTGAAGATAGACGATAGGTTTAAATCTGACAAAGTTGCTAAATTTTGTTGTTATTACGATCCCGACTGTTTTTTGTAGTTTATGTAAATGATCTGCAAAATTGCGTTGAAAATTTGATAGATCAATTTGCGGATAATACATCTACTACGGTGTAGGGAATAGCCTCATTAATATTTGAGTGGACAGAATTAATTTTTTTGCAATTAAATAAATCGAAATCTAAGATAATATTCTTTGATCGACATGAACGGTTTGATTGCTCGGTTTATGTAAAAGCTACTACTCCTACTGTGAAGACTACTACTTATTACCACTTCAATCTTTTACTTTTCAATATCAAAACCGCTGCAACTTTCGAATACAGCAACGAAGCAGCAAATTAACACACCCCCTGTTTGTTTTTTCTTTTACGGAGAGTAAATTTTATAGTGGCTCCACCTTGGTATACAATCTATCAGCTCTTTTATTGCGGAGCTTTTACCGCACAAACAAACCCATTACATTAATGAACCGAAGAATTTCCATCGTAATTAATCGCCGGCGGACGTTTTCGAAAAAATCGTCTTTTCCCCGTCAGAACTATTTGAAATATCGTAAGGGCTACTAGAAGCTAATGTTAATTTAGAACGGAGCCTTATCGCAATAATAGCTTATGTAGGTACTATTTGCGTCGCATAAAATTGAAAAACCCGTTGTAAAAACGTCAGGTATTCAGTCGTAAGAGCACGCTAACTTTATGGCTCTCCGGTCGTATATTCCGGGCAAAGCGTTGATGGTTTTACCACTTCGAAGGTAGATTATAAGTTGAATGTATACGGTGATATATGATGTTTGTTATGACAGATGGTTACTTGGAAACCTGGACGTAGATTGTTTTTATGTCAGTGCATATTAACGATTTCTATTTAATTTTTGCACTTCGTTTTAATGGAGTTAAACTAAATGCAATACTGCAGCATATTCTCTATTAATTAATTGGAGAGTTAAAAATTATGTGAAAGTATTATTTTCAAATTAATCAAAAAAAAAAGAAAAATGAATGCATGTCCTCTGTGGGCTGCAATGATAAAATTTTCTTGTAGAATATGTTGCCAGAGTTGTCTTAAGCTTTTCGCTGGTACAAATCATTTTTGGAAGGCAGAGAACACGTTGAAGATGAACACCGTTCAGGGAGGCCCTCAACTTCTAACACCGATGAAATCATTGAGATCAGACTGTCGTTTAACATTAAGAATGTTGTGTGAACAATTAAATTTGAACAGATTTACCGTTGAACAAAATTTTGACTGAACATTTCCACAAGCGAAAGGTCTGTGTCAAAATTGTGCCGAAAACCTCACAATTCAGCAGAAGGACAAGTAGTGAAAAAAGAAGTGCTTTGATCTTCTTGATAGAATCGCTAATGAGCAAGATTTCTTTAGTCGTGTGATCGCATGTGACGAATCATGGATTTTGGAATACGATCCTGAGACCAAAAGGCAGAGTCAAGATTGCCACACTGCAAACTCTTTTCAGCCAAGTAAAGCACGAATGAGCACATCGAAGATTAAATCAATGCTAATTTGTTTTTTTTGACAAAAGGGGAATCGTCCAAAGAGAATTTGTTCCTCCAGGACAAACTGCCAAGCAAATTTTTTATAAAAACGTCTTTGAAAGGCTCAGTAAATGGAGCCGAAACGTCACACCACACATTGCAGAAGAATGGATGCTCCATCATGTCAACGCTCCTGTCACAGTGCCCTCTCCATAACAGCATTTTTGATACCAAAAGTCATTCCTGTGGTTTGCCTTTTTTGCCACACCTCGTAGGTTGCATTCATATGTATTAGATACTATAGTATGAATTGAAGCTCTCCTTCAAAGTTACCATTCGGCTTTGGCGACGTCTTCAGTGACAAGCTCAGAAATTTAATTGCGTGAAATTATGATCAAGAAAATGATGTCCCTCCTTATTGCAAATGGTTTTTCATAGAAATTAGCAACGAATCTAAACAATACAAGGAAAGCAAATTTTGTAGAAACACTCAGAAATTTCAGTCATTTCAGCGAAGTTCTTATTGCTATTAAATGCCACATCATTCTGGATCCATCACCAAAACAGTTTTGAGCACTGCAAATTGGAACATATTTTAAAAACATTAATTCCGTTTGGCAGCAAGCCAATATCTAAATATCCTCAGTAGTACAAGAAAGATATGAATTTCTGTCTTGGTCAAACTTAGCTAGCTCATAGCCCGACCAAAAGCTCGATTGACCGCTAATGACATTTTAGCCTTCTTGACTAGGTTGCCATCAGAATAAAGAAATCCTCAAGTTGGGCAAGAGTAAATTTAGAAAGGTTTGTTACGGAAAAGTATCAGAACTCTTTAAGTGTGCAACAAACAATTTTGGCGTAGTGCAGATGACGTTAATTTGCCGATAACGAGCACGAACGCGGAAAGACTAGAAATTTTCCTGTTTGTCGTTAGTGTAGCTGCTAATATTGTGCAGATAGTAAATTAGAAATTTCATTCTCTCGAATGGAATTTTTAAAATAGTTCGACGATATCAAGCGTAGTGCAGGCATTATATTAACGAAACGAAAATTCTAGAATCTATGATAGATTGGAGTGAATTGCACTCGAAATGGAATTCAGTGAGATTACTGGAAAGCAATTCACCTAGATTAACCGTAATAGAAAAACTAGCTACAACCATATATTACATGATTAATGTGGTACTAATTTCTCCATAGTTGATAACATCATAAATACATCAACCTTCCTCTGCAGTTCATTAAAGTCATAACATTTAAAAAAATCTTAATAGAGTCTTTTATATTCAATTAACCATTATAAATAGTATTTTAGCGGTTACACACTTGTATAATTCTAACATTAGATCTGGTCGCACATGAATAATTATACCGGGGAAAGATCCTGCTGTGAACAACTACCCCCGGAAAAAAAATGCACTACTCCTGTTAGATTATAAACGATTACCTACATAGTCAATATTTACAGTAAAGTAGAAGACAGAGGCAAAGCAACGAAGCCATTCGATCTTATTTAATATGGAAAAGTAATAAACAATATTTCATTATGTTTAATTTATTGCAGCAAATGGTGTCATGCAAGCCTTCATTCACTTGTGTAATTTCTACAATTATTCCTAGATAATCCCATTTTATATCCATGTAGATGAGTATACGAGGTGATCTGGCAACCCTGCACTGTTGTCCTTGATAGAATATGTTGCTAGGGTTGTGGAAGCAAATTTTTTCTCAAGTTTTTCGCTGCCACAAATCATTTTTGAAAGGCATAGAATATGTTGAAGATGAACGCCATTCAGGGAGGCAACTTCTAAAACCGATAAAAACATGGAATGTGTGAACACTCTAATGCGATCAGACCGACGTTTAACATTAAAGAATGTTGTGTAAAAAAATTAATTTGAACAGATTTACCGTTGAACAAAATTTTGACTGAACATTTCCACAAGCAAAAGGTCTGTGCCAAAATTGTGCCGAAAAACTCACAATTCAGCAGAAGGACAAGTAGCGAAAAAACAAGTGCCTTGATCTTCTTGATAGAATCGCTAATGCGCAAGATTTCTTTAGTCGTGTGATCACATGTGATGAATCATGGATTTTGGAATACGATCCTGAGACCAAAAGGCAAAGAGAAGAGTGGCACACTGCAAACTCTCCCCGACCAAGGAAAGCTCGAATGAGGAGATCGAAGATTAAATCAATGCTGATTTGTTATTTTGACAAAAAGGGAATCGGCCACAAAGAATTTGTCCCTCCAGGACAAACTGTCAACCAAGTTTTTTTATAAATACATCCTTGAGAGGCTCAGAAAATGGGTAATTCGCGTGAGACTAGACATTGCAGACAAATGGATGCTCTATCATGAGAACGTCCCATGTAATACTACCCTCTCCATAACAGAATTTTTGATCTAAAAAGGCACCAGCCCCCCTACTCAACTGACCTCAGTCCCTGTGATTTTTTCCTTTTTCCTAAATGTCCTCAAAGGACATCACTTCAAGACTGTAGACAACATACAAAAGAAGAGTAGAAGGTTGAAGACTTTCAGCGCTGCTACCAAGAGTGGGAACAACTTCTCCATCAGTGTGCAGTTGCCCAAGGGAACTAGTTTGAAGGGGATAACATTGGTGTTTGAAAAAAAATAAAACTTTGGTAAATAAAAAATCAGTTTCATCACTTTTGTGTCACACCTGCGGATGGTACTTTATGGAAATTAGCAACGAATCTACACAATAAAAGAAAAGCATATTCTGTAGGAATACTCAGAAATTTCAGCAATTTCAGCCAATTGATCGTTTACTCCTGGGATTATTTAAAACTGTGCAATGTCATTGGGCTGTTAGTCCACCAATGCGAAGTATTTATTGCTATTAAATTCCAATATCATTCTGGATCCATCACCAAAACAGTTTTAATTAAATCATGTTTTAAAAACATTAATGTCAGCCACCCAACATCTAAATATCCTCAGTAGTACAAGAGGTTGAACTGACATAAAAGACATAATTTTTGTATTGTAGTAATTTCTGTCTTGATCAAGCTTAGCTAACTCATAGCTCGACCAAAAGCTCTATTGATGTAACATTTCATCCTTCTTGAGTAGATTGCCATCAGTATAAAGAAGTCCTCAAACCAGACAAAAGTAAATTTCTCAGCCCACCTATTCACCTGACCTCAGTTCCTGCAACATTTTTCCTAAACTGAAAAATGTCCTCAAAGGACGTCATTTCGAGGCTTTAGGCAACATCCAAACGAGTGTAACGCACATGCTGCAGACCATACTGGTTGAAGACTTTCAGTGGTGGGAAGAACGTCTACCAACAGTGGGAAGAACGTCTACATCGGTGTGTGGCTGCTCAAGGGAACTACTTTGAAGGAGATAACATTGATGTTTGAAAAAAATAAAACTTTGGTAAATAATATACTTTTCTGCCACACCTCATAATTCTAAATTCATGTTTCCCGTAATAAACAGACACGTCTTCAACGGCTATTCAAGAAACGACCATATCTGGATTCGTTAGTGAGCAGTACCAACTTCCACTCCTCTATCCAATTAACACGCTCTTCTACCCATTCTAATCTTTGTCGCCTATGATCACAAGTCAATGGTACAACTCTAAAAAGTCGTCTAGAATGTAAATTTAGCTGATTTCAGCTGATATTGATGCTCATGTGGCTTCTACGAAGCTCCTACTCATCGACATGTGTTCAAAGATTCTCGGCGTACGGAAATGGTGACATATCGGTCTTCACCACGAATAATTATTGATGGGCGCCCAATTATGGGGCTTTCTTCAACAGATCCAGTTTTTCGAAAACTGTTAACGGTTGCAGCTGCAGTGGCCTCTAAACTATATTGCTTGACGGCGTACCATTGCAACTGTTACATCGCCCTAAGTAATATTGTCATATTAGGTGTTTCCCAACAGGAAAGGGTAGTCTTAGTTGAGCAACCGATCCTTGCGAGGAGCTTTAACACTGTTACTAAGATTCTATTCGCAAATTTCTACTTATTTTTTTTTAATTTATTGCAGTTAAACTTAACCTCAATGCGCACAAAAAGAACACAAAAGAAAAGAAAAAATAAAACAAATGTTCCTCCTTGTTCGTCCTTGTTGAACAATCACGATCTTCGTCAATCCCAACGACATGCGAGCGAGAAGAAAACGTGTACGCCTGTTGCTACCGCCCGGATTTTCACCGGTAAAACGTCAGATAGAAGGAACTAAATTACAGTACAACGAGCGGCCGGCGAACGTTACGACTCACTACTACATCCATAAACATAATTCAACAATTTCCCCGTTTTTCTTAGCGTTTTTTGCGAACGCGAATCGTCCGCAAAAAATAGGGTTTTCCCCGAGTTTGCCCGCTCGGCCGAACGGCCGGCGGCTGGCTGGCGCTGTACGACGGTCTCTCAGGCTTCTGTTTGCGGACTATTCCTTGAGAGCTACGCTTTTTTTCTGCTTACCAGACGGGACCGTCGTTATCAACCCTCCTGGCAATTCGGGCTATAACCTTTTTAATAATGAATCGTACCGCAAGCTTTGCGCCAATTAATAATATAGGTCGATGTTTAAATCATTAGAATCTGCTGCTTTAGATGGAGCTCTAGAGTAGCGTGACCTTTCGTAGATTGATAATTTAAGGAGATCGATTTTTGTTTGTCTTTCGCGAATTGTTGGCTTCTGCTATTCTCTTGTATTTCTCTCTGTGATATATTATTTAGGTTTTGCGCATTTTACCTATTTTTCTTGGTGTGTTTTAGTTCTATTTGTAGATTCGATAATTTAAAAGCACTCGCAATATCTATTTGAGTCAATAGGTAATATCATCAGCTAACATAAGACTGACATTAACGTAGTAAATCTTTTAAAAGCTTTTATTGTTGTAGATTCAATTCTTGAGCGAATGGAAAATGGCTGAAACTTTGTCGGAAATATTACATCGATTAAATTCTAAACAGGAGAAAATTATTAATTTAGATAGTTTTTTTTTTATTTATTTTTTTATAATAATAAAATCGAATGTTGCCTTCCAATAGTTTTCTTGGAAGTTGTGGTCCTGGGAGAGTTAACTTTGGCTCTGCATCGTAGAACTGACGCCAGGTATCATATAATCTTACTACTCTTTAGTATTTTAGTACCATTAAACTACTATTAAAATACATTGAAATACATCCCAAGGTTTTTTTATTTTTTTTTAAATTATTGTTGAATACTTAAATTACGTTAGAATACATTAAAAATACTTTCAAGTTCTTCAGCGCATTTCACAATATTTCAATATCCTGTAAAGCACTTTAGAATTTTTTTTGAAATTCTTTAAAATATTTCAAAATTATTTAGAATGCACGGAAATATTCTGAAATATAGTAAAATTCTTTTATATTACTAAATTAGTTTAGAATACGTTAAAATGTCTTTAAATTCTTTGAACTATTTTAGGATATTTTAAAATATTTGGAAAAAATTTTAAATTCTGTCAAATACTTTAAGATACTGTAAATCACTATAAAACTCTTATCCCCAAATATGTAGCTTCAAATTCTGCAGCATATTTTAAAGTATTTCAGTATCCTTTAAAATAGTTTAGGATTCTTTGATATAATGTGCAATATTTTGAAATATTACTGGAATACTACTAGAAATATTCTAAAATTCTTTAAACTATTTCAAATTGTTTAAAATCTTTAAAAGTAGTTTAAGATACTTTAGGAATCTGTAAAATATTTCAAAATTCCTTAAAATATCTTGAAATAGTTTCTAACTCTCTCTAGCATATTTCGAAATTCTTTGAAATACTGTAAAATTCTTTAAACTCTTCAAATTCTTTAAAACATCTTAAAATAGTTTGGAATTGTGTAATATATTTCAAAATGCTTCAATCTCCTTAAAAATATTTTAAAATTCTTTACATTAAATTGGGATAATACGAAATATTTTAAAATTCTTTGAAATTCCTAAGAAAAATCACTAAAATACTTTGACATATTTTAAACTGCTTTAGAATACTTTAAGATAATACGAAAAATTTTTAAATTCTTTGAAATTCCGAAAAAAAATCACTAAAATACGTTGACATATTTTAAACTGCTTTAGAATACCTTGAAATACTGTAAAATTCTTTAAACTATTTCAAAATCTTTTAAAATATTTTGAAATACTTTCAAATTCTATAGCATATTTCAAAATGCTCCAATCGCCTTAAAAATACATTAAACTTCATTAAAATACTTTAACATAATACCAAGTATTTTTAAATTCTTTGAAATTCCTAAGAAAATCCCTAAACTACTTTGAAATATTTTAAAATGCTTTCGAATTCTTTGCAATACTGTAAAGTTCTTTAAACTATTTCAAAATTCTGTAAAATTTCTTCAAATATCTTGCAATAGTTTCAAATTCTRTAGCATATTTYAAAATGCTCCAATCTCCTTAAAWATACATTAAAATTCYTWAAAATACTTYAASATAATACRAAATATTTTTAAATTCKTTGAAATTCCTAAGAAAATCCMWAAAATAMTTTGAAGTATTTTAAAATGCTTTCGAATTCTTTGAAATACTGTAAAATTCTTTAAACTATTTCCAAATTCTTTAAAATATCTTAAAACAGTTTCAAATAGTGTAATATTTTTGAAAATGCTTAAGTCTCCTTGAAAATATTTTAAAATTCTTTAAAATACTTTGGGATTATACGAAATATTTTAAAATTCTTTGAAATTCCTAAAAAAAAACACTAAAATACTTTCACATATTTTAAACTGCTTTAGAATACCTTGAAATACTGTAAAATTTTTAAACTATTTCAAAATTCTTTAAAATATCTTGAAATAGTTTCAAATTTATAGCATATTTCAAAATGCTCCAATCTTCTTAAAAATACATTAAAATTCTTTAAAATACTTTAAGATAATACGAAATATTTTTAAATTCTTTGAAATTCCTAAGAAAATCCCTAAAAATACTTTGAAATATTGTAAATTGCTTTCGAATTCTTTGAAATACTGTAAAATTCTTTAAACTATTTCCAAATTCTTTAAAATATCTTAAAATAGTTTCAAATTGTGTAATATAGTTCATGCTTCAATCTCCGTGAAAGTATTTTAATATTCTTTAAAATACTTTAGGATGAAATATATTAAAATTCTTTGAAATTCCTGGAAAAAAATCACTAAAATACTTTGAAGTATTCTTTAAAATATCTTAAAATATCTTGAAATAGTTTCAAATTCTGTACCATATAACACAATGCTTCATTCTCGTTAAAAATATTTTAAAATTCTTTAAAATACCTTAGGATAATACGAAATATTTTTAAATTCTTTTGGAATTTCTAAAAAAATCACCAAAATGCTTTAAAATATTTTAAAATGCTTTAGAATTCTTTAAAATACTGTAAAATTCTTTAAACTATTTCAACATTCTTTAAAATGTCTTGAAATAGTTTCAAATTCTGTAGCATATTTCGAAATGTTTCAATCTCTTTAAAAATATTTTAAAATTCTTTTGGAATTCCTAGAAAAAGTCACTAAAATACACTAAAATATTTTAAAATACTTTAGAATTGTCTTAAATACTGTAAAATTCTTTAATTCAAAATTCTTTAAAGTATCTTAAAATATATATTGAAATAGTTTCAAATTCTGTGGCATATTTCAAGATTCTTCAATCTTCTTAAAAATGTTTTAAAATACTTTAGGATAATAGGAAATATTTTAAAATTCTTTGAAATTCCTAAAACAACCACTAAAATTCTTTAAAATGCTTTAGAATTCTTTTAAATACTGCAAAATTTTTTAACTATTTCAAAATTCGTTAAAAGTTTCACAACTACTTTAAAATGTTTTAGGACAATACGAAATAATTGAAAATTTGTTAAAATTCCTAAAACGCCATTTAAATAGTTTGTAATTAGAATTACAAACTATTTAAATGGCGTTTGATACATGCTGTAGACAGCATGTATCAAAATTGTTTAAAATTCTTTAAAATGGTTTATAATTCTTTGAAATACTGTGAAATATTTAAAAATACTTTAGAATATTTTGAAATACTGTAAAATTCCTTAAACTTTATCAAAATTCCTTAAAATTATTAATACCACTTGAAAATACTGTAAAATTTATTAAACTTGATCAAAATTCCTTGAAATTATTAAGACTACTTGAAAATACTTTAGGATGATACGAAATTTTCTAAAATTCTTTGATATTCTTAAAAAAAAATCACTAAAATACTTTGAAATATTTTAAAATGCTTTAGAATTCTTTGAAATAGCGTAAAATTCTTTAAACTATTTCAAAATTCGTTAGAAGTTTTACAACTACTTTAAAATATTTTAGGACAATGCAAAATAATTTAAGATTCCTCAAGCAAACTTTCAAATAGTTTGTAATTCTACAACAAATTCTTAAAATTCTTTAAAATAGTTTAGAATTCTTTGAAATACTGTTAAACATTTAGAAAAACTTTAGAATATTTTGAAAAGTATAATATTCTTTAAACTACTTAAACATGCTTTAAAATTGTTGAGACAACTTTAAAATATTTAAGTACACCGTAAAACATTTCAAATTTCTTTAAAATATCTCGAAATAGTTTCAAATTCTGTAGCATATTTCAAAATATTTCAATCTCCTTAAAAATATTTTAAAATGGTTTAGAATTCTTTGCAATCTTGGAAAATACTACTAGAATATTTTAATATATAGGAAAATTTTAAATGCGGGTGGTGGCTGTAGTGGTCAGTCGGCTAGCACAAAGAATTGTGTTCTAAATAATCTTCCAGCAAAATTAATGACAAAGGAATGTTATAAGCGGTGAGATACTGCTGCAACAAAGTTTCTAAACACATTTACGCGCACTACATTACATAGGTGGGATTGCGGGGATAGCCACACAAGGAATGGAGGTTAAGAAGCCGTTGCAACTGGCCCACATCACATGATATATTACTTAAAAACTATCTTAGGACTTAAAATTTATGTACATTAGGGGCATACGCTCTTAAAGCTTGAGTCAAGGACACCGCTGCATATGAACGTTATTGCGGTCGAATTAGATTATAAGGTCTCATGTTTAATATGCACGACAGGTGAAAGTGCTCTTGAAAAGGATGAATTAGCCAATCCTGCATTTTGATGCAGTAGTGCTCATTTAAATTAATTAGAGCACCCTAGGCTGTACTCGCATGAAATACGACTACATTTTAATCCATAAACCTCAAGACATTAGTTTGAATCGTGCATAATTTCCACCTACAGGTGACAAATATCTACCTTAAACACGACAGCCAACGTGACCGAAATATAAACAACTGAAATTCACTTGTTTCCTGCACCGTAAAAGCAGTGGTAACTGCAGAGGTATCATCTGCCGCCACGCATGCCTTCCAAAAAAAAACTTATAGCAAGCACGCATTCATTACGTCCTACACAAAACGGACACACAAAGAAGTGTGCGGGTGAGTCCAATTAACGACGATTGCGGGATCCTCTCGCTGCCGTCGGTAGGAAAAAAACACGGAAAATGGAAAAGAAATTCGTATTCTCATCCGAACAATTCTCGGGTCTCATCTGCTCGCCTGTCAGCTCTCGATTCGTATTCAAGGAGCGAAGTGGAGTCCAATTATTGGACTCCTCTTTGCTTCTCCTTCCACGTGCGCGTATACGTCTTACGTTCGAACCGTTCCTCTTCTCCCTCCTCTAAATTTCCTCACTAACAGCAGACATCCTTCTAGCCGTCACTACGCGACTACTCACTAACCACCCCTTAGTCTACTGCAGTCGTCTCGACCTCTCCGGCAGCGTCTACACACAACTCCTGGAAGTTGACTTGGCGTCGTAACACTGGATGAATTTTGTTTAGTCGGAACTGGGAAGCTGGTGGAAAATCGTGCAACCTTCATTTGGGAATCGTTTCTAATTTCGCATGGAAATTGCATTTTCGAATATGAATAAATTTACGCCGCATAATATTGTCTCGGAAGATATCAAGGGGTTGATAATCTTGTATGCGCCTAACGTTTACGCCGGCTGGGAATATTGTCAATGTTGAGCTAAAGTAAATGCATTTCGCATTATGTAGAGTTTTGAAGTTTGTACAGCTAAGTTGCTGTTTTATTTAGTGCTGTATTAGATTATTCAAATTTACAATGCAGGCGCCAGATATACTAAAATGTCATTTGTAAAATTCAATAACATCCATTCAATTCTTATCGTCCAACATCTATTTCTATCATCTTGTCACAACGTTTCCCAACTCATAAATATGCTACAATAGAGCGTATTGTTTATGCATACGTACGCTGCGTAACTTGTCAACATTCTTCCTCGCGCGTCTTACATCTTAAAAGAACCCGAGTTATTCGTTTATTGTCAAATATCGCTCCTCAAGATAAATATATACGGACGGGTTCTTTTTTCTGGTGGAAAGGGTCTCGCCGTGCACGTGGACTCCCCCGAAAGCAACCGTACAAGAGGCACCGTGCGAGAGGATAGCAGAAGAGAATGCCTATAAAGGAGAAGAGTCAGCTACGTCTGAATATTCTACACGTGCTATCTTATCTGCATCTGAAATGACAATGACTTGTCAAAGAAGAATGGAATAACGTGCAAAGATATTGTCGACTCTGGGAGCAGACTTAAGAGGCGAGTGGGGGATCGTAATCGATTTGGAGCAGGAAGGCAACGCTGAGTGGTCGTATTTGCATGCATGTGTGTTTACAGGGTGTTAGTTAGAAACGTATTTTTTTAAGTAGAATAGAAAAGATTAGAGATAGAAATCGTTTCAAAGGGACCCATGTCGACGTATGTCGCCGTGGCCATCAAAATCTTGTGAGATCTCGTCTGTATTGCGCTAAGACTAAAACTTATCTAATAAAAAGGGCAGGTTACTTGAGACACTACGCCCCAAAACGAAATCACTAATCTAATGGAATAAATGCGTCAGCGAAGGCCTGTAATATGCTGTACTAGATCCACATAGAGGATCATAGCTATCTTATCACATAAATCCATACAAGTCTCAGTATTCTGGTGCGTGATTGCAGGTTTGTCCTACGAAAACAGTCATTATAAATAAGTCAAAGAGGGATTCCCAACGGGGCATATTTTTTCGATGGAAAATCGCGTTCAGAATCGTTCTCAAGTGTCAGAAACGTCAGATTGGCACATATTTTATTTTCCTTCCGCTAATGGAGCCGGGCCATAATAAACCATAAGAAAACACGGGAGAAAATCACAGCTATTATCTTATATAACTAGCTGGTGCACCAAACTCTTCGAGTTTGGTCGCACCAGCCACCGGTGGACCAGCGTGATGAGCAGACCAGCGCGAACAACCGATCACTTGACCCAACCGATCGTTTAGGTCAATTGATCACTTAGCACAAAAGATCATTTAGGCCAACCAACCGGTTAGGCCAAGAGATCATTTAGGCCAATTGACCGTTAAGTTAACGTAGCATTTAAGCCAACTGACCATTTAGGCCAACGGACTAATTATTCAATCGGCCAGCTACTCTAAACCTTCACAACAGTTTCCAAGGGTGGGATACACGGCTCGGGCTACGCCCTCGCTACATACAGAGTAGTGTCCATATTAGAGTTATTATTATGTGATAGCAAAACCTTCCTTGAAATCGTTTGGAAATTGTTAAAATTTTTATTTATTCTTTATTTTATATTTACTTAATTAAGTGTATCGCGTAAATAATCTTATATAATAATAGAGCCTTGCATTTTTTCCAACAGTTGGAAGAAAACTAGAATTATTGCAGTTCATAAGAAGCGCGATATTGCTGTCCTTAAATACGATCGTCCTATTTCAATTTTATGAAAGTTTAGCATAATCTTAGAATCAATCATCTACAGGTCTATCCTCTGTTCTGTTCAGCAACGTCTATCTGAAGCCCCAACATAGTTTTCAGCCAAGCATATCCACCTTAACCATTCTTGCTAAAATCCCGCAATTTCTCTCCAATCATTTGGAAGTCGATGTAATTTACATCGATTTATCTAGGGCTTTGGACACCATTAGTCGTAGTGTACCACTAGAGAAACTGAACCAGTTTCGCCTTTGCCCACCCTTTCTTTGACTTCTTCATTCATATTTGTCCAACCGCACTAACTACGTCTGCTACAATGGCTTCTGCTCTTATAAATTTGTGATGTGGTGGTGTTCCGCCAAGATCCTCACTTGTCCAGCTCTAGCATATGCTGATGATCTGAAGATTTATATGGAAATTTCATCTGATGCGAATGTGCAACTTCTCCAAACGAACATCAATATCATCTCGAACTGGTACTCCGAAAACGCCTCAACATTAACAAATGCGTAAGCATGCGTTTTTCACGCAAATTAACTTCAACACCTGCCACTTACTTTATCGAGAATCAGCAATTATCCTTGGCTGAAACACACACAGACTTGGGTGTCACTTTCGACGTTAAACTTACCTTCTTGCTTGCTAACTTATTGTCCAAATCACTGCTTCTTCTTCGAAGGAATTAAGCTTTGTAATGCGGACTGCCTGTTACTTTAATGATCCCGCAACCCTTAAAATATATGTAACGTGAGAGCAATGAGATATCCGATGGTCTTGCAAAGAATAAAGTTGCAAAATCCCAATTCACAAGATTAGAGTCTCTTTGCAGTTTGATTAAAAACCACATCAGATGTCATCTTCAATATCTTCAAAATTAGGACAATCGAAATTACTTTTTTGGTCACAAAGGTAAAACCCCTACTGATTCTTTACGAGAGAGATCTTAGTGCATTCATGTCTTTATTTAAGAATATACGAGGAAAAGTCATTAATTAAATAAGTCTGTAACTGCTGTGATGTAGGAGAACTGAAAATAGGAGCTAGTGGTTTCCTTATCCGTCAATAGGTGTCAACGCCAGCCAGCTTTATAATTCTCAAGTGACAGTTGCTGTGGGCGAACACAGGCAGTGTAAAAATGGCGGCCGTCCTCGAAGAGTGTACTGTGGAAGAGCAACATGTTGTTGTGCGTTTTTCCTGGGCTAAAGGACTTTCTGCAAAAGATATCCATAAGGAAATGTCTCCTGTTTACGGCAAAAAGTGTTTGTCGCTTTAAACCGTGTATAACTGGGTCGAGAAATTCTCCTCAAAGACGCTGAAAAGTTGTTGACGAACAGCGAAGTGGCCGCCCCGTTCAGATTTCGACAGATGTACACTTCGACGGGTGGAAGAGATGATTCGAACTGACAGGTGGGCAACAATAGACAGTATAGCAACTGCAATATGGTGTTCTCATGGTTTAGCCTACGAACTGAAGCAGGAGAATTCAAATGGGCTTGTCCTTGCAACACCGCTCTCGATACACAGTAGAAGAGGAGAACATGCTTAACAGGATTATTACTGGTGATGACTCATGGGTGCACCACCAACCAGAAATCAATCCAATGGAAACATCCTTATTCGCCGTCAACAAAGAAATTCAAGGTTATATCATCAGCTGGTAAGGTTATGCTTACCGTGTTCTGGGATTCTCAAGGAGTGCTACTAGCCTATTTCCAGAACAGCATCCAGAAGTATACTGAATCATACTGTAGAGTTTTGTTATTGCTTCTGGATGCAATTCCTGGCCTGACCTGGTCCCAAGCGAATCATCTCCTTAGTCCACTTAAAAAACATCTTGAAGGCCAACATTTCGAGGGTGACAACGACGTTTAACAAGAGGTACGCATGTGGTTCAGACGCTAGCCCAAACGCTCTTATGCAGCAGGCATTGGAGCATTGATAAAAAGTTGGGGTAGGTGTATTAATGTGCATGGAGACTTCGTTGAAAAAAAATTTTTTTTTGGCTAACTATTGTGTCTAATAGATTTTTGTGACCTATTTACTGACTTCTCCTCGTACTATGTCCGATTGCGTGACCAGGCAGAGGCATCCCCAATTGGACCAAAAGCATCTAGAACAGGTTGTTTTGTTGGAGCCATGGCCGCCAAAATTTAAGATATGCACAAAAGATTTTATGGAACTTTAATGATTTTGGGTTGGAATAAGGTTATGCCGAGGAAAAGAATCTATCCAATGTATTTCTAGCAAAAGAACATCCAGAGGGAACACAATTACTACAACACAGAAATCATGTTAACCCATGATCCAGCATCTTCCGCCTCTTGGCGGGGAGGTGTTGGTAGCCTTACAAACCTATTCTGAACAGTTCCAATCCTTTTTACTTATTCTTCCTGCAATCGTTAGCTGTCTGGTTGTAGCGATAATCCCTCAATGTAAGAGGCAAATGCACTCGAATCTAAGATTTTTATTCACGGTTTTCAGCCAAAATTTAGTCACCTTTTACAGTTAAGCTGTCCGCCTTTGGTTTTCGGAGAATTAATGGCTGTATTTATCGTTTCAAGACGGATTAAACTCGCTTGAATAGTTCGAATCTTTATTTTATTATTTTGCACCTCAAATAATTTGTTTGTTTTTAATTCGATGCCCACCCAACTAACTTCAAACCGCCGCCGAAACTAATTCAATTACATAAGATTTAATTAATCCTCGCCGGTGACCCCTCCTAATGACTATTATTGTTATAAAATTGGGCGTTAAAGTGAACAATTTAAAACAGATTTACCGGACGGCGGTCGGTCGGACAAAACCGAAATCGCTGTGTGACAGAACGTCGCCGTTCGAGTAGCCGGACACATACAAATGTACTTCGTAACTGCTGGCTTTAGATAAAGGACGAAACGACCGTAGTTTGGGGGGCCCGCGTACACATCTGGACGGTATAACGAGGAGTAGCGCCCGAGAACGGTATTACTCAATCTGAGTACGGGACCGGCTAAGCCGGCAGGTCAGTTTTCTGGTCATTGTCCGGACGGTCGGATATCTCATTGTTGTCCCGTTTCACTAGATTATGTCGAATCATTTGCTTGATACGATTAAGTTGTTGAAAAATCTTTGATATATCGAGCTAGGGGAGTTAGTTTTTCGACCCTAACGATTCTGAAGTGGGTGTACGCGCTGCCAATTGATGGGTGACGAGGAAAATTGTTCAGTCTTTTATTAGTGGTTAAACGTTAAAGGAAAATGTAATAAATTCTATTGAAGGAAAATGGTTGTGGTACACAAGTATGCAAGTCTTACTACGATCTATGGGTAAGATGAATATAGGCAATAGCACAAATTCAAACATATTTATTGAAAAATCTGCGGTAGTCTTTCTATTACATCCGATTCACCAAACCAATAAGCTTAACTTTCCTATCCGTTCTAGTCAATACATGCATATACGAAACGCAATATGTAGCGATCGCAAAATTTCGCCGCAATAATAATCTTGTAGGCGTGGTAGACGACGATATGCGGTACTTGTGTTCATCGGTCGTTTTCTATATTATTTCGTATGTGTACACTAGGCAGATGTACACACATATACTATATATGCGTGTTCATTTTTGCATGCATTCCAATGAGAATATTGGGAGTAGGGAAGCGTGAAACCACTCGAATGGGTCGTCGGATGAACGAGCACGAAATTCCATGCATCCTGAATGAGTATAGCTGCTGTTCGCGTGTGCTATATTGGATGTGCGATTTATATTTATGTATAGAGAAGGTCAATAATTTTCGGGGGTTATCTAAGAATTGTTGTTCCTAAAGAAATTTTGTTTAATTTTGTTTTTTCATCTATTGTTATTTTGAGGAATACAATGTACTAATAAAAATAATAATAATAGTAATGATAATAATAATAATACCTAATAATAATGGCCACAAAATTCAGAATTCATGATCCAAAAAGCTCCATCAAAAGATTTCATTGGGCCAGGAAGAAAAAAGGAAGAGGCATACTCGACCTAGAGAACCTACACTGGAAGCAAACACAAAACCTAAGAACATACTTTGAAGAACAATCGCAAACCAGTAATATCCACCGAATAATAGTTAGATTACACTTCAAAGGTACACCACTAGATGTAGAAAATGTCGAGAACAAATTTGAAAACACACAAGATGGTGTGGATAGATGGAAGGGAAAGGCCTTGCATGGGAGGTACCCCACGCAACTATCACAGGATGGGATAAACGTAGCAGCATCGATCGGTCGAATGGATCAGGATGGGAAGCATATTTGCAGAGACCGAGGGGATGATGTTTGCGATCCAAAATCAAGTGATGCCAACCAGTTACTACCGAAAACATATCGGTGGGGAAGGCATTGATGGTATCTGCAGATTGTGCAAGTAGAAGAAGGAAAAAATAGACCAATAGGAATATACTGAGGGACATGACGAATCCTACACCTGGAGCTAGTCAGCTAGTCCTGTCAGCGATTTCTTCAGGTTTGGGAATAGGAAAAACTCGCTAGGGGCTAGCTCCAGTAAATATGGAGAACGAGAGTTCAATTCCTATAGGAGCTCGTTCAATTTGGATACGGCCTTACGGGATTAATGAGCTGGTGCATTGTCGTGGTGGAAAAGCGCCTTTCTCTCCTGCTATCAAGGTCGTTTCTCCTTCAATACTGCATCGAATCGGGCCACTAAATTGCTGTAGTATTGTACCGTGGTCGTACTTCCCTTCTGCAGATAATCGATGAGGATCATACCTTGGGAATCCCAAAAAATGGTCGCCATGACCTTTCTGGCCGATGAGAGTCGATGAGGATCTTTCCTATCTTCGGAGCTGATTCGCCCGGAAAAGTCCACAGCTTCTACTGTTCATTGGTCTCTAGTATATAGTGGAGCATCCAAGTTTCATCCACGGTTACTAAATGTATGAAGGAATCTCTTGGATTGTGTGGAATCCTGGCCAGACACTCCTCCGAAACGGTCACCTGATTTCGTTTTTCCTCCTGTGTGAGCAAACGCAAACTTTTCCATACTCAAAATTTCTGAAAAGCCTGCTGTCTCTTCTTTCAGCTTCAATCGGGAATCGGTTAATACGTCATTATCTTGTCGACCATTTTATTGTAGGTAGCGGTGTTTGGGCGTCCACTGTGTGGTTCGTCACTTGTGCTTTAGCGGCCACGTTTGTACTCGCTCATCCAGAAGCTGATGGTCGCAAATGGTAAAGTAGATCCGCCATGAACTTCCAGCAAAATAGTTTCGCAAATTTCCTTCGCATTTTTGCTACATCACCTAACTTACTACACAAAACACACTCTTAAACAATAATTATTGACAGTAGGCGGCTGAAATTCCATAAAAAAAGGTTGCCCTTGCCGACCAGTGAATCGACTTCAACCTTCATGCGCTATCTTTTGTGGATTGCCGAAACATTTAAGTTCGCCCTCTTATGTTATTAGCGTAAGCTTGCAGATGTTTTTAGGATTACACAATACAGAAGTCGTTTCTGCAACAAATTTATTCTTTTGTGAGTAGTAGAGGGTTGGAGCATAATTTTGATACAACCAGATTTTTGCTGGCAGGACTGCCTGTTATGTTTAACACTTTGGCTAAAGCTAGCCACAACCGCATCGAACATTGGAAGCTATTGCAGTGCTCCAAAATCTAATAGGCAAACTGTTTCAAATTCAAACAAATGAACTAAATTTATATAGTGCGGATATTACTTGTCCTCAAATTACAACTACATAAAACCAACGACCAAGGTCATGAAAACGAAGAACATACTCACTACAGCAAATATCAACCCGACAGTATAGTCGAAAACAACAAGTATAGACTATACTGGGCGAGACTCATCACAATCGACAAACCATTACCCCATAATATACCAGACATCGTACTTACAAAAGAAATGGATAAGAAGACGTACGTCATAGATATTTCAGTACCCAATATTGTCAACTTATCCAAGAAGAAACGAGACAACTATCTGCTCCTAGCTATTGAAATCAAAACCATGTGGAAGCAGGAAAAAGTGAGTATAGTACCAGTGATGCTAGGCCCCATAGGGGAAGTACCTAACACACTCCAGCAAGCACTACAACAGCTATCCGTCACACCCAACACCTGCAAATAGCTAATTCCAAATTATACTACCGCATTCAAGTTTAGAGCGTACAGGGGCATAATATAGGGCAATGATTGTAGGATACTGGAATTTAGCAGAGGAAGATATCACGAACCCCAACATCTTGGAATCTGATATGGTTTTACAAATATGTTCTGAAAAAGTATAGACAAATCTTTGATGCAAGACGTCGTTGAAGTATGCCATCACCTATTAAATAATTATAGATGATAGGAGATAATTTGCGTGTAAAAGTTACGACGCTGCACTTGGAAACGTTCAGCTGTAGCTAAGCAGTCTTCAATACACGTTCGAGATCCAGATAACTTTACACCATCAGGAAATAACAAGATTTTACAGTTAACATAGCTAGTAATGTCGTTAATAAATAACAAATATAGTAATGGGCCTAGGGTAGATCCTTGAGGAACGCTGCATAAAAAGTTATACAAAACAAAGAATTGTATGCTCGTTAGGTATGAACGCAATAAGCAAATTATTATGTATACCTAACTTAGCCAACTTTTGAAGGAGAATAGTGTGATCAAGAGTATGAAAGGCTTTGGCGAAAGCAGTATAAGACACATCCATCTGGCCTCCGTTATCGATGGCTGAAGTTGCATTTTGACTGAAAGACCAAATTTCCAAATTGGTGACAGTTGATCTTCCACCTATAAAATCATGCTGAGAGTCAGATAAGAAACACGAAAGACGTTGTAGCTGTGACCGCTTATAGTTCTTAAAAGTGCTTTGCTTTCTCTTTAATAGAATTAATTATATCACTTGAATACCATGGAAGATACTTATATTTTGTTTTATTACCACTATAGTAGTGATCGTTAAAAACAGAATAAATCATCTTATATAGGACATCTCAAATGCAACATTTATGTCGACACAAAGGATAAGATTTGACCAATCAATCCTTGATAAGTCCCCATAAAGATGTGGGTAATTTACTTTCCTAAAGTTATATCCAACGCCGGTCGAATCCCTCAAAAATCTCTTATGCCTCAACAGAAAAATTGAGTAGAACTTCAAGTGAGATTAGACGGATGTACTGTTAGAGGCCGAATATATTATTCAATATAGTTCAGCATGAATGTGCATTAATACTTCTCCAAATAGGATTTAATAAATTCCAAATCCGTGTGCCAATGGTATCGCGTCTTCACTATTTGACAGCTGTCAAAAACATTACAAAAACAACAATTTTCCAATTTACACAAAAATAACTGTTTCATAACCTAAAAACTGTAACAGGTACTGGAACTGGAAGAACTGGACTATTAGAGGAATCAAACTGTTTAACTGAATAGTCCCAACAAATAATTACGAATAATTCGTTTTCTTTTTTCAAGTCAGTTTCAAACTTGCTCATGAACAAATTGCTACCCGTTCATACTGGTGTTGAGTGTCATCTATTTATTCCAATTAAATATGCAAGAGATCTAATTAGTTTAGACAATTCCCAAAGTTTTCTCCAAAAGCTTCAATGGATTTCTGGAGATGTCTAAACAGATTTGAAAAAAAAATAGGGAGCAGATATCAACCTGTAACGGATTGAGTTCTAGTGGAACAAATTTAAAAAATATTATATAAGATATTACTTATTCGTGTATGTGTAGTTGCCTACATACATAACAAATACATTACTGGTTTGGTATCCAAAATCAATCTAAAACGGATAAGAAGATGGCCTTTTCGGTATTTGTAGTTCTAACACCAAATTTTCAACCGTCTTTGGGCCATAGTCCAGGAATTTTGAGTAGAAAATACACAACATAAGGCTTTGTTAATCTTTTGTATCAGTATTCTTGTGTTGGACACCATCATATACCAATGGCTACTACTAATTGCAAGGGACGCTTTCGGACATCAACGACCTGAACGGACACGAGGATCATTGCTGTTGTGTGCAAGGCTGTCTGTCTAAAAAAAAAAAGACCGTAGGAGAAATATGCACCATAATCATTGCACAATATGATTGAGGGTGAAGTTTGCAATAACAAATAACTTTTTGCCTCTGGTTTGGTTAATATGTGGAGTTACCACCACCTACTGGCGTACCTACTACATACCAATTGCTTGAAACAGCATGCGTCTGCTCTCTGTTTTTGAAGAAGTTTTCCACTTCCTCAGTCTAGGTCTTTCTCGGCCATCCTTTGGTTCTCTAGTATTGTACTCTAGCGTCCCATATTTGCTTGACCTGATTCCTATCGCTCATTTGATTTCATTGAGCCAATCATTTTAGTTGGTTTCTTTTGATAACATTTTTGAAGGACACTACTTCGAGTTCTTCTCTCACTGCTTCCTTCCTTTTTCTGTCCAATCTATGCAGTTACTCTTTTAACTGCTCTTAGATATTTCATTTTGGCTTGAATTCTACTAGACAGTGTTTTATACAATAGACAACTTTGAATAAACAAGTATGTACACTCATGGAAAGTAAAGGTTGGACACTTTCAGTAAGTTGTTTTATGGAAGCTGTCCAATCTTTACTTTCCATGAGTGTACGTTTTTCCATATTTTCCTTCCTTTTCTAACAACATTCCTAAGAATTTGAACATGTTAACTTGTAGTTTTCTTTAGTTCTAGTTAGTGCTTAGTGTTTTAATTCTTCTTCCTATATGTTTAGCTTTTACTGGAGGTTCTGCTCATCTTCCTCCAGTTCTTTGCCAAATTCTTCCGGTGATTGTTGTTTCAAATTCTGCTGCACTTGCTTAACAATGGCTTTCACTTTATTGCGTTGCAGCTTATATTCAGTACATGGCTGTACATGTGTTTTGCTGAGATATTGTTTCTACAGTGTTTTCTTCATCTTTATCTCATTTCCTATGCTTTGGTTCCGTTTCTTGTTGCTGGCTCGAACAATATTGCAAATGTGCACAATATAATGATGGATTCCTCCAAAATATGTTCATACATCGTTTGACCAAATTTCCTCTAAAGAAGCTGGAAATCAAGCTCACATCTAACGGTCTCAATAAATTCACTAAACCTAAACTCTAGCAACATAGACCCACATCAAAATAATGCTCTATTGCTTCATTATTAACACACCAACCAAATGCTCCCTTATTTCTTTTACGGAAACGATACAGAAGCTTTAAAGTTAAAATTCAATCTCTTCGGATACTCACTGTCAATGCCACGGTTACATCTACTCCCCATCGCATCGGTGGAAAACGGTCAGAAATCACGTACACCGGGTCGGATTCGTGGGGATGGGCGAATAAAACCGCATTACATATTCAGTAGTGAGTAGAATTGAAACGTGAATTCTGCACTGGGGAGGCGCGAAACGCGCCACCTACAGGAACGGTACGTAGTATAGTAATAGATCATCTAGAAGTGGAGAAAGGTGGTTTTAGGGCGACTGCACGGTATCGCTGACTTGGGCGTGAGATATTTGCAAGTCAGATTCGTTGGTAACGCGAATGAGAAAGACACCTTTCACCGAAACAACCGCTGTGCGAGAGTGCGGTGCGAGCTCGTGAAACCGAAAGTGAGAAAATCATGTTTCGCATTATTCCGGTCGAAAGTAGATGTATTGTTTTACGCGCCCGTTCGGAACGGGGGACTCGCTGATGTACACCTACCTCAGCGCTGCGGCGTGAATATTCCGTTAGTGATACGGGGTACGGAGAATATATGAATAACTAAAATTCAGATCGAGTAGTAATTTGGTGAGCCGCAGTCGATGTGCTTGAATGAAAATTGTCTGCGGAGAGGGTCCGTCATTGTATTGAAACGAAATAATTTAGACAAGAAAAGGAGTCCTGCCACTTTAATAGAACATATTCTTAGAACCACGTTTACTGGGAATACTTATCGTAGATGCTCGATAGCCACCGAAGAATGCTGACATTAAACGATAGGGTACCTAATTCTCACGATTTTCAAGCATTTTACGTTACGTAAGTTGTTTAAGTGCAACAGTGGAGAAAAAACGGAATTAAGTGGTAGGTGGAGAGTACCAGGAATCGATCGTAACGGAGCAGCAGCTTTTTGAGGACAGCTTCGTGTCTGCATATCGTAGTATTAGCAGTACAATGAAAAGAAATGTCTTAGATTTTAATTACTATCAATATTAATGCAGATAATTCATGCACTTCGGCGAGGAATTTCAATTAACCTTTGACTCGGTGCAGCTTTGAAGTTTCCCCGCGGATAACCGTGATGAGCGATTGTGTGGGTAACGTTGTTTCTTATTGAAGTCTTCATGACAGTTCTGAACATAAAAAATATACATTTTCTTTTGTTTGAGACAAATAAAATGGAAGTCAAGATAATTAGTCTTTAATGCAGTTTAAGAAGACTTGACAGGAGAATTACCTTTCAAAACCATTCATATAAATGACACAAAAACTGCCAAAACTTCCCATCTTATCTAATGCTTAATTCAACCACCACCTGCCGATGATGGGAGTGGTGGGGATTGGATCGAATCCACCCACACCTACTAAGTTTTAAGATCATGCCCGTCAAATGTTGCAAAAAGCTCAATGCATTTGTTCGAAAGGTTTGAAATACATACCTACAACATTCAGTAGACTGACTGACCTTAGAGATTTTGGCCAACCAAATTTTAAATGGTTTTCAATCGTTTGACAGCATCTTGTTGTTCGTTGATGGAGCCCTCTTTCCACATTGGCGGCGTTGCCAAAAAAATTAAATTATCCCTACTGCTCTAAAGCGAATCCATAAAACGAAACATTCTTGCAACCAGCCTTTTGCTAAAAGTCGTATTCTGGATATGATCGATAATTTTTTTTTCTTTTTTGGAGATGATAGGGAATTTTTAAACAACTGCAATCTGATTTTAAAAAGGAAGACATACAAGTCACATTTTAAATCGATATTTGCAGCTTGTCCACCATCTAACTTGTAACGAACTCCGTCCGCGACAAGTAAACAATTTTTCGTTAGAAGATATTTTCATTTGTTTTGACTAAATTTTTATTTAATTTAAAATTGTTTCCTTGCATTTGTGAATACATGTAAATATATTTTTGAACTAACCTGTATGTGTCCAGTTTTGAGATGCTATGTATATTTTTACCATGTTTTTGCTCATGATGTCATGCCACAAAAAGGTACTGGCCAGGATATATAAAGGCCGCGTTTTGGTATTAAAATCCACTTGCTTTCTAGCTCTCTTTCCTACCCTACCTTTCTGCAGGAGCCGATCCAGTTGGCCAGCAGGTCCTGTCCATTGGGTGTGCCGAAGCCTTGTTGGCCCCAAGTGTTCTGTAGTATGTGTCGAGTTCTCGTTGGCCACTGCAGAACAATCTAGCCCCTGTCCATTGGGTGTGCCGAAGCCTTGTTGGCCCCAGGTGTTCTGTAGTATGTGTCGAGTTCTCGTTGGCCACTGCAGAACCATCCAGACCCTATCCGTTGGGTGCGCCGAAGCCTTGTTGGCCCCAGCATTTGTTTCCTCCTGTGAGGTGTCAAGAGTAGACCCCCACATGCACTCCGTTAACTTGCGCATGACTATTAACATAATTTATGGTTAAGCGATTGATTTTTAACTATTTATAGGAATTTACCTCACTTGTACCTTGTGTGTGCATTACTTTTACCTTTTGCCTTGCTATTATTGTGTATAGACATCATACCGCTTTATATATATCTATTGCTCCAGCATTCCATGTATCAAACCACCTGTTTTATTGCTCGTGTAATTTGTATATATTTCATTTCATTGCTATCACCTGTGGATGAACAAGAATTTCTCTTTCTTTTCTTTTGCCCCAGTATTATTGTATAAACCGCTAGTTTTGCTATTCTTGCATTCTGTAAACATTTCGTTTGATTTCTATTACCTGTATGTGTAAAAGAATTTATTTTATTTTTGACCTGTAAATAAAAGTATATCTGTAAATAGCTGAACCCTACCTGTCTTTATGCTACCCCGAGGTTAAAATTCGTTAATTTTGCAAACGGGCATAATCTGTATTTATTTAGATAATTAACCTTTACGTCTTATAATAACATCGTGGTGTCAAATGACAGGCCCGGCGCAGCACGCCATCTGCTGAGCCCTGTCGCAACCTGGTTAGAGTTGGACGCGTTACAAAGTGATCAGAGTTCTACACGCGTGTTTAATACTGTCACTGTTGTTTGATGTTTTCTACTTAATTATCTACACCGATTCCCGGAATCCCGAAAGTACCGTTGCAAAAATTAACTCACAGGGGCAATTTAACTTTTTTACCTCCTTTTTGTATCGACTTTTCATGGTCCGTGTGTTTAAATTCTTTCAAAATGCTAGTAACTTGCTCTATTAGGTTTTTATCTAAGACGTCTTTACATAGTAAATTAGCAGTGTGGCTACTGCAGGTGTAGTGCCATATCATGTGACTTAGCAGTTCACCATTTTGATCATGGGGCTTGCATTGTCTGAAAGAAAAGCATAAATGGAAGTTTTATAAATTTCTCTACCCATTTTCATAGATTCTCTAACTATTTCTGCCAATTTTTCTCCATTTTCAGATTCGAGACTCAACTTCCAGGCGTTTAAAAGTGATTGACTTCCGTCAGTACAGTTGCAGCATTGTGACAACCGTTTTAACATTTGATGCACTGTTCTTCCATCTATCTATCATTAGAACTGATTCTTCTTTCATCTTAACTTTAGTATGCTCTATATGCTTGTTGTAACGTATGTGGAGCAGTGAAGTAGACAAAACTTTTCTAGATGGAATCTTCTCTTTATATGCAGGACGTATTACCCCCGAGAAATATTAAAAATATTTCAACTCCACAACATGTAATGGAATATTACATCCATATACATAGGTATAAATAATGGTGTTAACCCTAGTGTTGAAGAATTTTCACCACTACTTGCCCTACTAGCAGGAGCAGAACTAGTAGAAGTAACTTCTGATAAAATTCCATCTTCACCTGCTTCATATTCAGCAATTATAGTGGGACTAATTATATTTTCCTCCTGCAAAATGCACAATACAAAAAAAAAACATAAATCGTTAGTTTGGTGTGCATGTTTGCATTTACCTGGTGCTGATTAGTACTGGAATTACTTGATGATGAGGATGAAGACAGTATAAATCGTTTGCTGCCGGTGGTTTCTACTTTTCCCTTGTCCATACAATAAACATTCCTAATAGTACAAAAATAGATATGTATTATAATAATAATAATAATTATTATTAATAATAAGAGAGAGACCTGTGGGATTCTAAATGCGATTCGGCCGAATTCGCCAAATTTTATGCCAACATAAGCACTAAAACACTATATTTTCCATTATTTCTGAATAATTTAAAATTAAGTTTATTAAAGTGAGCGCTGACAATTTGCGGCATATCTGTAAATGTCTGTAAATACTTAAAAACCGCCTGTAAGCTTACTGTTTAACAAGACGAATACTGGGAATTTGAGGTTAGTTTGACCCATTTACACATAACCTCAAATCTCACAACGTTGTTTACATATTGTTACATTGTTGACATTGTTTACGTACTTTCCGCGTTCTTTCCACGTAAACGTAAATAATGGCTGCGTTCATAACATATCTAGCGCTACGTTTAAGCCGGGAACACATTGTTCTGATGCTACACCACGCCACGCCACGCCATCCGACGCAACGTCAGAAGGATCTGACACCGCGTCGGTTGGTTGTCGGCCTCCTTCTTCAGGTGGTTCTCTTCTTCCAGCTCCACTTCTGCTTTGAAGTCCTTCTGGTGGTCCTCGGGGGTTGGTTTTTGGGATTCCTCGGAGTCTTCTTCCTGGATCTCCTTCGCTGTTGGATGCCTATAATCATAAGAACAGGGAAAATAGGATTAGTATTCGTGTGATTTAAATCGGATCACATCAATCGGAGAGTTTCCGTTGTGGTCCGGTGTTTGGTGCGCCCCGTTGATTTTTGCGCGATCGCGCTACTCATCGCCGGATTGCTGCTGAGAAGAGCCTTCTCGGAGAATCCTCGGTTAAGTTTCTTCAAGAATTCGTTCAGGTCTTCGACGTCTGCCGCTGTTAGGTGCCGAAGGACGGCCCGCGATGTCCTGTACTGGAGGCGAAACACTAAACGCAGGACGCGATTTTGCGTTCGCACCAGACGAAGGATGTGGGATGGGGCTGCCGTGGACCAGGCTGGACTGGCGTAGGATAGGATGGGTCGGATGTGTGTCTTGTACAGCATCGCGCCCACTTTGGGATCTAGTTTGTGGTTGCTTAGGATGGGATAAAGCTGGTGAATCCGGCCGACGGCTCTGTTCCTGGCTCTACCTATATGCTCTGCGAAGTCGAGAATCATTCCCAGGTATTCGATCTTACTGCTCCATTCGATTTCCGTCCGCAGGACAGATATCTTCTGAGGCAGGGGTTGACATCTCCGGCTGAACACAATCGCTTGTGTTTTCCTCGGATTGATCATCAGACCACACGAGCTGAAGAATCCCTCGATTCGATCCAGCTGCGCCTGAGCGAGCTGAGCTGCGATCTCCGGGCTCTTTGATGTTGCCACAATTGCGGTGTCATCCGCGTATATGGCGTTGAGTACTCTGTGGTCGGTCGGTTTGGGAATGTCTGCGATGTAGATGCTGAACAATGCCGGGCCTAGTGCCGAGCCCTGCGGAACTCCAGATAGCATCTGTCTCTCTGACGATTCCGTACCGTTTACTACGGTGTGGAATTTTCGGTCCTTGAGGTACGATCTCATGGTCTTCAGGATACGTGGCTGGAAGCCGGCTACCCTCATTTTCGACAACAGCCCCTCGTGGCGGATCTTGTCAAACGCCTTTTCCAGGCGTGACACCGTGTATTTTAATGCATATTTATATATTGTGTGTACACTGTTCTGATGCAATCCCATCCCACGCGACTCGACGCCATCCGACATGGTACGAATCCCCTCTTGCCTGATTTTCATCATATGAGATCACGTCGCGTGGCACCGCGTTGTAAGGTGTAGTAACAGTGTGCACGCGAAGGTGGCATCATATGTATAGAATGGCGGCAAAAATCGATGAAGTTTTGTTAATTGATTGGTTCGGAAGCACGAGTGTCTTTATAATATGAAAAGCAAGCACTATAGAGATCAGAATATGAGAGGAGAAGCTTGGGAGGAAATTGCTCAGGATGTGAACATAAATTTATTGGATATACCCAACATTTTCTTCTTTGTTTCCGTTCTAATAACAGTAAAGCTGATGCTGCACATTCTAGTTCTTCTTCTCACTCATCTGAGGAACTATTACTCGCCATAGTGTCTGAACTCAAACTGGTCTCATTTTCTATCATTATGTAACGTAGCGTCGCGTCGTATCGGATGACGTGGGACAGTGTGCACAAAGTACATCTCTGACGCATTATGTCGGATGGCGTGGCGTGGTGTAGCATCAGAACAATGTGCTCCCAGCTTTACGCTACCAAGTAATAACGTAGCGATCAGTGTCACAACTGAACGACAGAATGTACGTTGTTCACGCGGTTTACACAAATGTCATTTTTGACACTTGAATGGTAGGTATGTGAGGTTTGGTGATCGCTGATCGCTCCTAAAGAAGCGCAATTTTTTCGCTACCTAAAATGGCGATTGCTCACTGAGCGATCACTTGTTATAACGTCGTTCATAACCGGTTCATAACATTAATCACTAATCGCTACGGAGCGCTCAGTTGTTATGAACGCAGCCAATAATTCTTTACACATAACGGCACAACCATGCCGACAATCTGAAGAAATGAATCTGGAACTAGTTTGCCAAGAAATCTATTATACCAATTGCATCAATTAGAAGCATTCTTAGTGAAAATAAGCTGATTTTGTTCTATAATTTTGAACATGGATATATCTGTAGGTACGTCATATAGAACATATCTGCAATAAATACTGAAGTAAATACTCACTCACTATCTGATGCACGAAGATTTGTCCGAAACGTCAGTACGCCGGTGGGATTTTATCTTCCTTTATTATCGGATTCCCGTCTCGTTTCTTTTACGCACGCAGTTATTTATTTTCTGCCATGACTGTCCGTCACAACTTGGCAATCAATAAGCCCGCCCGAGATTATTTAGCTTCACTGCTTTCTGTCAACTTTGGCCGCCCACTCAGTCGCTTAGGATATACGAGGATTCTGTTAAATAATATAGGTGGAGGGTGACGCAGCGAGGCGGACAAGATGGGAAAATTTTGCTCTACTTCGTCGAGATTCTTTTTTCTTACGCTTAATTCGTCAAACACGAACGTACGAAGTAACAAAGGACGTTGGAGAACAAAGCCTATTACTTCGACGAGGTGCTTTCTCCTCTAGTTTCTGACTTTTATAATATTATACCTTAGCGTGTAACGGAAACATATTGTGTACCATAAAATGCGCTTTTGTTAGTTTCGCTGGCACCGTAATGGGGCTCGTTTGCCATTCGGCGGTGAGTGGAGATTCAATAATTCACTTATCTAAACAGAACGCCCGGATTATAACTGTGCACTTTGTCATGTTTATTGCGTACAAGTATGTGGATGAATTCAGGATATGAAGATAAATAGCCAATCGCGGCAGGTTAATAGTTAATATCTAGCTAGTTTCTTCGTACTTTATTTCAGCTAAATCAAGAATTTCTCTTTTCGTCACATATACAGACTCCCATAAATTGCAGGGAAGCAATAAATATCCGCTAATACACTCAATACCAGTATACATTCGAAATAAACTTTATATTGAAATCTCATAGGGAGTAGCTCGAAAGATCAACCGGCAGAAAAAAGCAGATATACACAATGGCGTGGATACGGGAAACGGCGAGGAAGAAAGGACTAGAAGGAGACGGATAGAAGGAGGGAGATATTGAATTTCGCAAGAATAAACTCGTTATTACCTGTTCTGTTTGCGCAAGTTGGACAAACAAGAGAGTTACACACAATCAGCTGAAGTAAATGAATCGGAATCCCTTTGTCCATCTGAACCTAATCCTCCATCGTCCACAAAACTTGTCCGGGCAAACTTGTTACTATTCCCCGCGCTTTATTCACATTAATTAGTTCGGTTCAAATCGGCCGACTATTGAGTACACTGTAAGGATAAGGATACAAGTCCGGGCTTTGAATGGGGAAGTTCAATGGAAATAGTTTTTTTTTTGTTTTTGAAACGGTGCAAATGTCGACTGGAAGAAACATTCGCTGGAAACAAATATGTTTGAAGTGAAGAGTTCGTTTTGAAGTAAAGAGTTCGTTTTCAACTAAAGATTTCTATTGTACATTAGCTTGTTATAAATGGGCTTTATTGCTTTTGTGCTTAATATCAGCCACACATACCGTAGAAATGTTTTTCGTAAAAGCTCCACTGCGTGTAAATATTCCAATGTATCCAGAAATGATGGTTTGAATGAATGAATCCATCCACAAGAATAAGACTAAGTACTTAGTCGCACTCATGAGTAATACCAAAACATTCCAATTCTCGAAAGCTCATCAGATTTTTTTATCCACCATGAGCGGATAAGCCCCTCACTGCTACTTAGCCAAAGGACCTATTGTGCCCCCATGTTGTTCTAAACCGCTCAACCAGGTTGCACTTGTAGAAAAACGGGCATGAGTTGGTCGAAAGTTAGTTTCCTTACTATGACGGCCTCTCTCGACTGGGCAATCAGCAAGCAGATGCGCGAGAGTTTCTTATGCGTCCTCACAGCTTCAACACTAGGAAGAGTTTGCTAACCCCATGTAGTGCATGTTTTTGTTCAGTGTGCAGTGCCCAGTCAAGATGCCTGTAAGCATCCTTAATCTGGATGTGCTCAAAGCTTTGATGCAGCCATAAAAACTCCCACATATGGGTTCTGATCGTGTGAATAGCCGACCACTGTCTCCTCTGGTTAACCGATCAGCAGGTTCGTTTGCACTAATCTCGGAGTGGATAACTAATCATCTCAATCTGATGCTGTCATATTCCGCCAGTTACTTCAATTTCCTGTCGCAATTTAGTACTGCTTCAGAATGCAATTGGACAGCCTGTATTGCCTTGAAGGCACCTTAACTGCCCACTAGTATTTCGACCGATCCAGTATTATGTGAGGAATTTAAAACGTCTTCTACACACGCTTCCTAGGTTAATGGAGTCATTAACGAATTCTTCGTCTTCCAATTCCATTTCCCATGCCATTTGGAATTTTGCAGGAAGCTACGACCCACCAAAAAAAATCTCGCTTGGGTTTAGGGATTTGGAAACAACTTCCCTGGTTTTGAAAACAGGTTAATTTAGCATCAGCTCCAAAACCCGGTAAGCCGTTTCCATTACCAGATAAACTGTTCAAACAACAGCTTACCAAATACAGTACAAGAACGTGTTGGTTGTTTAACGGAAGAAGAATATAGCACAGTTATCTAGAGAAAATTAACATTGATGAGTGGATGTCCAAAAATCTGGCAATGGCAGAACTTGCGTCTAAATCTGCGCTCTAAAATAACAACTCAAAAAAATAGGCAAAGCTGATCAAGACACATTTCAATATCGCGAATAGGAAACTGTGACACCAAGCCCATACTTTGCGTCTGCTAAAGGCTGGTAAAGGTTTCAGTATCTAACAAAAGGAACACCAATGTTGTCCGACACGCTCAACAACGTCTTAGCAAGCAAGCCTTCGTAGCCCAGTGGATACGATCTACGCCTGCCACGCTGGTGGCTCGCGTTCGATTCCCGCACAGTATTGTGCACAATATTTCATACAAACTGTTCAAACAACTGTTTAGCAAACACAATACAAGAACTTGTTGGAAGTTTATGGTTGTTTAACGAAAGAAGAAACACAACTATGCAAGCAAAATTAACATTAATGAGTGGCAACATTTACCTCATGGTGGTTGTCCAACTATCTGGCAATGAACAAAAATAAAGCACCACAAGAAGCTAAGTGCATAAAAAATACGATCTACGCCTGCCACGCTTGTGGCTCGCGTTCGATTCCCGCACAGTGCACAATATTTCGTACAAATTATTCAACAAACGATATTTTTCGCCGTGGTAAATTTATTATTAAATAAATTGGAAGCAAATCTGCACTATAATTTCGAATATTCGAGCGAACTTGCTTGTCCTGCGGTCCATTTTTTACCTGCAGTTCGTTTCTTGCCTACTGTCCGCTTTTTATCTGCAGTCCAAATAAATAAATAAATAAAAATAATCAAATTAAAAGATGTTGGCTGGTTAAATATGAAAAATAGAAGAGAATTGAAAATGTCGACTCTCTTCCATAAGATTGTGATAAACAAGTCGCCGCCGTATTTGTACTTCAGAATTAGGTTTAGATCTGATGTACATACGTAACATTACTACGAGATTTAGAGGCTTAATATCTCCTCCTATATTCAAAACTTCTTCGTTTAAACGTTCGTTTTCGTATAATCTTATTTCATTAAGTATAATAGCGTTGACGTAAGCCTTAAGGCTCTTGGTATTGGTGCCTTTAAGTCTCGTTTGAAGAAGATATTATTTGAAGGTCAGGTTTGAGTGTGTTGGAGTGTCAAGAATATACATGTTTTGCTTTTTTTTCAGCGTAATTACTATTCAATTTACATAGGTACTTACAACTGAGCGTACATGAAAGATTTATTGAATATGTTTAAATTCCTAATTTTAGTTTTTAGATAGGGATAAGGAGCAATTGTATGTGCGCATGTATTAGTGCTACTGGGTCAGTTAGAGCAGTAATATTACTGAAACTCGCCCTGAGATTTGCGGGTTGTTAATAATAATGTTTTTTTTTTCTTTTTTTTCTTCTGTCTACTTTTTTTTGTGGCTATTATTTTGTTAGATATGTAACATACTCGCAATAAAAGACATATAATAATAATAAATTCGAAATACACGTCATAGTGCAGTAGTAGGAACCGAACGCGAGCCACCATCTTACCCACTGGGCTACGAAGAGAAACTAAGATTATTGATATAACAGAATGAACTTAGCGCGTTCATTCAACGTTGATTTTTTCAGAAAGAAGAGCTCGTTAGGATAAAAGCTAGTACCTGGATACTCAGGGAAGGTTCCTCTATAACACATTTGAGATTCATTAAAATCCGAGTCAGACAACCCTGGTGTTTCCCTTGTGAGACTGACGATTCTAAGGCATGAACAGATTAAAGCCACGGCACTTAAACTAGTCCTGGGAATATAACATTGACTGGAGGTAATTAGAGAAATGGTTGCCTTGGAAAATGTTTTGGCCAAAATGGCGACTACATTTGCTGCCCCATATACCATATATTTTTAGCCAACTGAAAACAATATGGCATCAATGACATGATGTATTTTTAAATTTCGTCAAATTGTTTGATTGTAGAGGACAACATGCAGTTGTCTGTTTAAAAAGGTCCTAAATTTATTCACAAAATTTCTGAGAAAAGATGGTGTCAAAAAGTTTGGTATTTTGTATCTGGTCTAACACTAAAGGATTTACTTAGGCAGTTTGAGAAAAATGAAGCTATACATTAGTATAGCAATTCTGCCTTTATTGTCTATCACAAAATTTAGGAGATCAGGATACTTGTGAATAATTTGGCTATGTCAAAGATTGACTTCAAAACGTCAGGACACCGAAATTGTACTAAACTAGAATGGACGCAATGGTAACAGAATCCCAAACAATTCTGAAGTACTAACTGATGAATGGGAATCTGATGATAATATACCACTAACAGCTTTTACGTGAATAAGTCGACTCAAATCTAAAAAGCATCGTTAAGAAGTTACAGTTCGCAATCAAAATACTAGACTTGGAGCATTTTTTTTATATAATGAGGGTTTCCTTGTGTTGACCGTGTCATGGTTAGTAAAATATATACAGTACAAAATAAAAATAAAATGCACAAGATATACAATAAACTCGACGGTTCGCCGCTAAGGTAAGCGGCTTCTTCAGGAGCAAAGAGGTTAACTGGGTAGGTACCAGAAGGTCACGGTAACTCGACGTGTCAACCATGCTAGAGGCGAAAACCTTCTGACCGTGGTCAGGCCCTGGTCTGACCCTGGTCAACACCCGGAAACTCCCATTATAGAGACTCGGGCCGTGGAAGCCCTCTATATCATTTTTTTTATAGTTCTGTCATGTTTTTGACTCGAGTAGTTGTACTGCAACAGTCCACACCTCCATCGTTCTACACAATATCTTCAATACAACTCGAATCCATAAGTTTTCCTAAAAATTAATTGTATTACTGTATTTCAATGCGCGCAATGTACTTTCATGGCCTTGTTACAGTTTCGCCAAACCGAACCAAATGCGCAGAAAAAGGATGCCATTATTACATATGGTCTTCGTTGGCCTAGTTGTTCGTTACGCACATCATGCGGCACAGGTACAGTGTTTTGCTGTAGGACCTGCACCAAAAAAAATCTCGCTTGGGTTTGGGGATTTGGAAACAACTTGCCTGGTTCTGAAACCAGTTTCATTTAATCAGCTACCAAACAGGTCAAAACCCGGTAAACCGTTTCCATTACCAGATAAGCTGTTCAAACAACAGCTTACCAAATACAATACAAGAACTTGTTAAAAGTTTTTGGTTGTTTCACGGAAAAAGAATGTAGCACAGCTATGTAGAGAAAATTAACATTAATGAGTGGAATACATTAACTACATGGTCCATGTCCACAAATGCAATGGCAGAATTTACCTCTAAATTTGCCCTCTAAAATCACAACTCAAAAGCAGAGGCAAAGCTGATCAAGACACATTTCAATTTTGCGAATAGGAAACTGAGACACCAAGCCCGTCCTTTGCGTTTGCTAAAGACTGGTAAAAGTTTCAGTATCTAACAAAACGAACACCAATGTTGTCCGACACGCTAAACAACGTCTCCGCAAGCAAGCCTTCGTAGCCCAGTGGATACGATCTACGCCTGCCACGCTGGTGGCTCGCGTCCGATTCCCGCACAGTATTGTGCACAACATTTCATACAAACTGTTCAAACAACTGTTTAGCAAATACAATACAAGAACTTGTTGGAAGTTTATGGTAGTTTAATGAAAGAAGAAACACAACTATGCAAGGAAAATTAACATTGATGAGTGGAATACATTAATTACATGGTTCATGTCCAAAAATGCAATGGCAGAATTTACTTCTAAATTTGCCCTCTAAAATCACAACTCAAAAGCAGAGGCAAAGCTGATCAAGACACGTTCCAATTTTGCGAATAGGAAACTGAGACACCAAGCCCATACTTTGCGTCTGCTAAAGGGTGGTAAAGGTTTCAATATCTAACAAAAGGAACACCAATGTTGTCCGACACGCTCAACAACGTCTCAGCAAGCAAGCCTTCGTAGCCCAGTGGATACGATCTACGCCTGCCACGCTGGTGGCTCGCGTCCGATTCCCGCACAGTATTGTGCACAATATTTCGTACAAATTATTCAGCAAACGATATTTTTCGTCGTGGTAATTTTATTATTAAATAAATTGGAAGCAAATCTGCACTATAACGTGTCTGGCAATGAACAAAAATAAAGCACCACAAGAATCTAAGTGCATAAAAAATGTTTTGAATAAATTTCAGTGGTAATACACAGACACAAGTTTCAAACTTCATTGTCCTCGTCAGTGTGTGATGTCAAAGCTTGATTATTCGCAGTAATAGCAAAATTTGATATCAGGGAAGCCTGAACTATATCTAGATGAAAGACGGGCTATTGACAAATTCCTTGTGAATTCATGGCCTTGTATCACACACTGAGGACAGCAATAAAGGTCAAAACATTTTCAGGATAACGCTCACGTCAAACACCAAAATATACAAAGAAATGTTTCAAAGTTCCATCCTGTCACACACAGACATGTGATTTGACCTTTATTGCTGTCCTCAGTGTGTGATACAAGGCCATGAATTCACAAGGAATTTGTCAATAGCCCGTCTTTCATCTAGATATAGTTCAGGCTTCCCTGATATCAAATTTTGCTATTACTGCGAATAATCAAGCTTTGACATCACACACTGAGGACAGCAATAAAGGTCAAATCACATGTCTGTGTGTGACAGGATGGAACTTTGAAACATTTCTTTGTATATTTTGGTGTTTGACGTGAGCGTTATCCTGAAAATGTTTTGACTTGGATTGGATTGTAGGAGATTCTTTGCAAAACTGCCTAAAAAAAATTAAACATGTTTCTTTGGCTTAAAGACAAAAATGTCAGTGGTACAGAATTTAAAAAAACATACTAGAAGAAATAAATTCTGCCTAAGATGTATAGTATTTGGTGCTATAAGCAAATATTCCTGAACCTTCCTTTGCTAAAGACTGCTCTTCTAGTCTGAGTTGAAGCCTTCAGACATTGTTGGATAGGAAATTTTTTACTTAACCCTTCGTCATGTCTCCTGATGCTGATGTTGACAGGTGATGTTGCTATCTCGAAAAACCTTCTGAGGAAGTTGATCTATAATTCTGGAAGTGTTAGTAATTTGGCAAAATTGGCTGCCATTATCGACATTATCCTCCTTCCAAACGATGGCTTTTCTAGTTGTTTCAAAAATTTTATTATCGCTTCACTGCCAGCATCCTAATAATAATGGCGTGAAAGTTTGATGAAAGAAAGGATTAGCAAGTACCTGACGTATACCCGGATATTGCTACTAACATCACTTCGAATGCTTTAGTGAATCCATAATTTAGTTTTAAAATGGCCACCTCTTTTTTTTGCATTCGAAGCAGATCTATACGTGACTCCCAAATATAAAAATCTTTATCCCGAAATTGAGAATTTCAATGGATGTTTTCCACAATCCTATCGACAGATAAAGACGTCTGAAGTATGTCGGAATAGTAAGTTCAAAGGATAAATATAAGCGATAAGCGAACGTTACAGTGGAAAGTAAGGGACAACCGTAGTTCTTCTGAATAGTAATCTTATTGTCAGATACTGACTGTGTTTCGTAGAAACGACACAGATCCCCGAAACGAATGGGAATAAAACTGAAATAATACGTATATCTGGCGACTAGATATTATCAGGGGCGAAAATGGAACGAAATAAAATAGGAAATTCACGTGAAAAAGGGACAACTAAATTGCCAAAATTGACAGGAACGGCTAGGCGGAACGCAGCAGAAGAGGAAAAAATGTGACCCGGTTGTCGCACTGTAATTTCACGATAAAGACTTTTCCTGTATATGTGTGCTTTTGTCTGAGCGTGTTCGTGAGGGAGCGTGCGTCTTAGAGAAGGACGGGATGAAGAGAAGAAAGACTTTATCGAGTTTTAACCTTTTTCTATAAACGGGAGGGGTCACTCTAATATTAGTCCCGCGAGACGGAGGAAAAGCCATCGAGAAATTGAAATTTTCCTATTTCTTGCTCTTTTTACGCATCGTGTACTATATTATTAATGTGTGTTTTGGAAGTTTACACAAAGAAATCAATTCCGCTTTTCCTTATATAAGGAGGAGGCACTACAGGTATCTGGGGTCAAGATACAATGAAATCAGGCTGTTTAACCCGTCAGTGGTAGCGAAAACTATTTTTACAGCAAACATTATAGCAAAGATTATAAGAGAGTGAAAAACTATTAAGAGTTTCCATAACACTCAGAGCAGATAAAATCGACACAAGTCCGATTTCACGGAATTTAGTCACTGAATCCTGAATCAATTGTCGCAAAAATTGAAAAATTTGGAAATTCCGAAATTCTTCTATACTAGACTGCAAATAGTACGACCATTCTCCATTTTCTAACTTTACACCGTCTCTATAGTATGATTCGATCAGGAAAGCTTTATGATTTACTCTAAACAACTTTAAGTGCAGGACTGCCTCTACATGAGCATCAATATGCTTACCAAACCGGTAAATCCTGTGAGCAGGCAATCCACGAGCTCACTTGACGAGTGGAGACTGCTTTCAGGAACAAGGAAATTGCGTTGGACATGGAAGGAGCCTTTGACAGGGCGTTGTTCTCGTTGATGGAAAGTGCTTTGCAAAGGCGTGGAGTTGAACCACAAATCAGACTGTGGATCAGCTCCATGCTAAGAAACAGGACGGTCCAAGTTTGACAGAACCTCTGCACTGTAAAAGTATCGGTGGCAGCCGGCTGCCCACAAGGAGGAGTGCTGTCTCCTTTGCTATGGTGCCTACTGGTGGACGATCTGCTCCACGATCTTCGAGCAGCGGGCTTCCACGCACAGGGCTATTCCGACATATCACCATCATGGTCTGGGGTAGGTTTGGGGGCGTGGTATCCGAAAGAATGCAAGTCGCGCTCAGACTCGTAGAGAGCTGGCGTCAAAAGGAGGGCCTTAACGTCAACCCCAAGAAAACAAAAATGGTCCCGCTCACATGGAAAAAGAACTTGTCCGAACTCCGGTGCTCGACCATCTTCGCCCTCAGAATACCAATATTCGCGAGGCGAAATATCTGAGTGTAATCTTGGACGCCAAATTGACGTACAAATCAGAGCTGGAACAAGTGACAAACACACCGATGAGATCCTTTTGGGCCTGCAGAGTAATGTTTGGCAAAACGTGGGGGCTGAAACTTGTAATGGTGCATTGGCTGTACACGAAGATCATAACTTACGCTTCACTGGTCTGGTGGCACAAAGCCAGCCTAGGGTATGCGGTAAGTGCCCTGAGCAAAGGTCAGAGGATTGCGTGCCTGGGCATCATGGGGGCCATGTCCTCGAAGTCGACGACGGCTATGGAGGCCATACTAGGTCTCGCTCGCTACACCTGACGTTGTGGTCAGAGGCCACCCTGGGGGCCTACAGGCCGGTGACCATACTCTCCGTTAGGCCGGACAGGATCTTGCCCATCTTTAGTTTCACTAGAAAGTACAAAGTAGTTATCTCCACCAGGGAGACTGCTATAACCGACATCCTCAAACGCAAGCAAAAGCTTCAACGCTGGTTTGTAGATGTCTCCAAAATGCTGAACGGGCATTGGAATCTGGAAGGAGAGGGCGCTACACGATGAATCCATTAACCTAAGGTGCTCCCCCTCCGTAAATCCCTGGGGGTTCATCCGTAAAGCCGTCTCTATGAGCACGCCCAGGTTAAGGATGCTAACAGGCATCCTAACTGGGCACTGCACATTGAACAAACACCTGTTTCGCAACTCTTCTCAGTGTAGAAGCTGCGGAGACGCGAAGGAAACTCCCGTGCATCTCCTTTCTGACTGCCCTGTATGGGACATGGAAAGGCGGAGCTACTTTGGGTTCGCGAGATTGGACGAACCCAAACTAGAGAAATTAACTCTCGACCAGTTCGCACACTTTCTCTCACAGGTGCAACTGGGCTGGAAGGCTAAAACGAAATGGAGGCACAATAGGCTTTTTTGACCGGGCGGCCGCTCGGGATCATCCGCCCATGGAAAGGAAGGAAAAAAAATTAAGTATCATTAATATTTAAAATAAAATCCCAACGTTACTTGAAAAATATATTTTCTTAGATGGTCATTACGTTACTAACACATTTTCTGATATCGAAGGCTTCCGCAGAAGACTTAGCCAGAAGGTTTTTACCTCTAGCGTGGTTTTTACGAATAATAAAAATAAATTTTAGTTGTATGTTTACTTAATTTAAACACCAGTATAGTTATTATCATTTTAATAGCAGAAATTTTATTGACAATTTCTAATGAAAAAACTGCCAATTTTGCAATTTTTTAATTTTCAAAAGCATTGTGTAAATCATCCTGCGTAATGTTATTTATTTCATTCAAAATTGCTGCTTCTAGCCCTTGTAGATTATGTAGTCTATATTTATACAGTGATGGTATCGTAAAATAAAATTGGTCCAATAATTCTTCTTCTCCACATTCCCACTCATATTCCTACTTTTAAAGGATGTAATGCAGTTTCTACTAGTTGATGTGGATTTTCTGTAGTCCAAGTTCTTTAGTTTTGCGAATTAACTTGTGTGAAACCATGCCTCGTCACTAAAGAATGTTAAATCTAGGTGCTCATCATTCATTCGATCATTAAACCATTCACAACATCTAGTACGCCTTTCCTAATAAACTAGATGTAACTGACGTATAACGGTCACTTTATAAGGATGCATATGTACCTTTGTCGATAATAATAATAATAATAATAATAATAATCTTTATTGATTCATAGTATCATAGACAATTGAATCAGTCAGAAAAACAACTAAATATAAGTAACAACCCCACACCAATAATATAATTAAAATTGAAAATATGAATAAGCAAGCATTAATAATAAGTATCTACACTACTATCATACATGTAACAATGTATAATTGAACAATACAGTACGCATATGCAACGAAAGGAACTACGACGATATACACTAATTGTATTCATAACTATTGCAAAAATTCTTCTATGCTGTAGAAACATTTTTCAGTCAAGTAATTTCTGACATTTTGTTTGAAATAGCTGCAGGTTTTGAATACATCTGGCAGTTTATTATAAAGCTTTTTACCTAAATATTGCAAACCTCTGTCAGTAATGTGTAAGTCGTTCAGTGCTATGCGGAGATCATGTGCGTGCCGTGTGTGATAATCATGAATCCTATTATTGGTTAAATAGTTGTCTTTATATTTGTGGATATAGCAGATTGCTTCTAACAAGTATAAGCACGGCAGCGTCAAGATTTTTCTGGATATAAATGTGGTTTTGCATGAGTCATGTGAAGATATGCCGCCCAGAATTCGAATGATTCGCTTTTGTGCCAGAAATACGGTTCTTGCTGCAGGAGACGAACCCCACGTCAAAATTCCATACAACAATCGTGACTGAACCTCCGCATAGTATACATTAAGCAGTGTCTCTATTTTCAGGTTATTCCGCAGACTTCTAAATAGATATGCTTTAGTATGAAGGATCTTGCTCAAATTGGTACAGTGATCATCCCATAGCATATTATCCTGTACAATTAGTCCTAGAAATTTTGCAGTGCTTTGTTGTTCAATAAACTTATTTCCAATATGTATATCACATTGGATGTTTTGCCTACATTGAGGTGTATGAAAGAGAAGAAGATTCGTTTTATTTTCGTTTAGACTCAGCTTATTGGAACAAAACCACTCATATAGCCTATTTATTGCCACGTTACTAATGTTTTTTGTCTCTTGTAGGCTGTCAGATGTAATGAATAAAGTAGTATCATCCGCGTACATAAATACTAATATGTCAGAAATGAAATTATAGATGTCATTCGTGTAGAGATTGAATAATAGCGGTCCGATAACTGATCCCTGCGGTATGCCGTGTAGTACAGGTAGATATGCCGATTGGTATTTTATTACTTTGCTGATTAAGTACAACATATTGGAGACGGCCAGTAAGATAAGATGAGATCCATTGTGCCGCATTTCCTCTAATTCCATACATATACAGCTTGTCCATCAATATCCCATGTTGGACACAGTCAAAGGCTTTGCTGAAATCGCAGAAGATAGACACCGGAAAATGCTTTTTGTCTATCTCCTCTATAAGCATATTATAAAAAGCGATTAAGGCTGTAGAAGTGGACTTCCCTTTCCGGAAACCGTGCTGATTGTCGTGCAATATGTTATATTTTTCCAGAAATGAATTGATTCGACCCAGTAAACAATATTCAAAGATTTTCCCTACATTTGAAATTAAAGAAATTGGTCGATAGTTCTGTATATCGTTTCGATCACCTCTCTTATGGACTGGAATAACTGCGGAAATCTTAAAGTATGTTGGAAATACCCCAATGAAAAGGAGAGATTTACTAAGTATGTTATAGGTGTTACAAGATATTTACCGAATTCTTTAATTATTTTAGCTGAAATTTCGTCTGCTCCGGAAGTGTGTTTACCCTTCAATTGTGATAATATGTGAACCATCTCATCTTCAGTGTAAGGGAAAAGATACATATTGCTATTATTCATTTTGATTTGGACTGGAACCGAGATATCTGGGATAGCAGCCAGAACACGAGAAGACGCTTGCTGAAATGAGACGTTGAACATATCCACTATTGTTTGAGGATTTGCTATAGTTACATTATTTTCAGTTAAAGCTAAGTTTTCAGGTGTTAGAGATAAATTATTCAAGTCATGTACCATTTGCCACATTACCTTAGTTTTGTTTTCAGCATTATTTATTAAGTGCTCATTATATTCTTTTCTGGTCTTGTCAACAAGAGCTCTGTGTTCTCTACTTCGTTGAGAATAAAAATCCTTAAGATGTGGGAATTGCTTCTGCAACAAGTATAAGTCACGGAAGTGTTCACTAGATGCTCTTATCTCTTCAGTTATCCATTTAATGCTTTGTGACATGTTCCAACTGAGAGGCCTACAAGAAAATTTTATTGAATATTAATCTTGTACAATTAAAAATAAATATTAAATACCTACCTGTTTGTTGGGACAGTTTTGTAACTGTTTTATTAGGTCATAGTCGAATGTCTTCTACAAATACAATGTTTAACCTTAAAGCGATTTGTTATAATAATATGTCAACAATATCGAAATGAGTCATAATTAAAATTAAAGTCTAGGAAGTGTTGTATGAATTGATCTAGATATACAACTTGGAAGTGAATAACCCCAAACGTCTTCAGTATCTTGTGTTGCTCTTCTGTAATGTGCCATTAAAGTGAATGCATCGTGTTCGGTGGTAAATGGAGGTTATAACATAAAATAAAATCATTTTATTTAGACATACATTTAGTCATAGATAACTAAACTTCACAAAAGTGAAAATATATTCAATACCTATGTAGCTCTTAAAAGAACTGGCCAACACAGTTATTCAATGCGAAATAAATATAAAAGTAGTACAGACAAAATCTATTATAATCAACACGATACACAAAATTGTGGGTGATTTATTATGCAGGATTGCCAACCCAAATGTATGCAACCAGTATTGCAATAGGTCATGTGGGTTACAACCTTTTCTGAAGGCATTGTACACATGTGTGTATTATACTTTGAACATTTTTTTTCGAACGACTACTTGAATGGCTGCAATATTATCATAAAAGTGTTCTTTCATGGCAGTTTTTAGTTTTGCGATGAGACAAATTTGCTTTTTATTCAAAAACTTTTAAAGTCTTGTGAGGTGTTTTCCTGCTGGATATTAAGGCCTAATTCGAATAATTGTCGACCACAAACGATGAAGAGCACCTAAATAGAATTCTCCATTAACTGTTTCACATTCTGGAACAAATTCTTTCCGGATAACACCTTTTGAATCATAAAAAGTAATCAGTATTGTTTTGACTTCTGAAAGCGCAATTTTTGCGGTTTTGGCTCGCTTTTCTACTTCCATTGCGCAGATTGGCGCTTAGTGTCAGGATCATATTTAAAGCAGTGGCGGCTCGGGGTGGTTCACATAGGGAGTAGGTACCTAATTTCAAAATTAAAAAGTATAATACAAAAACGCTTACCCAATCTTTATAAGTTTCACCGGCATACTGTTCCAAACAGGTAGTGTTCATTGTACAGTTTGTTTTGAGGGAATAGTAAATACGACACTACAGTTTAATTAGTACATCTGACAATAAACGAAGTCCATTTTGCGTGTCTTTGATCACTTTTTCATTAAAATTTGGGAAATCATTTATAAATTCTTTCTCACAAGATAACATTGTAAGGGCATTTAATCTGTCGTCTTTCATTGTATTTCTCAGGAAAGTTTTTATTACCTTCAGCCGTGAAAACTGGCGTTCCGCTTCGGACGTTGTCATTGGGATTATAATAACAATTAATTAAAAGCTTAACCACTTGATTAAAGGTGTCGCTCAAACCATTCAGCAGAAGGCCTAGCAGACCTACAGCACTGACTTCTATATTTTGCCTAAATTCTTCTCTAGAATATAGAACACTTAATTCAGTTCGTGGTCTGCTTTCATTGAGGCATGGATAAAATTTTACTGCTTCTTTAAGAAATTTTTTTTTGAAAAGAGGAGAACTGTTTAACAAAAATTAAGTTTGCTAATATTAAGTATCCTGTATACCGAAATCTAGTTTTTATTTCTAGCAAAATAATATCGCACACTTCAATAGTTTCCGCGTCCGTCTTTGGTTACCATCAGTTACTCGTCGCCGCTTTGATGGTCGAGGAATCAGTTCTGAGTCATTTTCTTTAACCAACTTATTATCTGTGTCAGCGATTTCGGTTCGAATTTTTCCAATAGCGCGTTCGAAATTATCTAAATTAGTCTTAATTTTTAATGCATCTGTATTGATATTTTGTAATTGATTAAACAATATATCCACATGTGTGTAATTTTATGAAAGAAAGTTAATCAATAGATAAACTGTTCCTCCTCTAAAGTTCGCAAATTGGAACCACCTTGATGAATGGTAGTTTGTAACCTAGGTTCTCTCTCGATTTGTTCTAGAGCTTCAATTATTTCTTCTCGGTGCTCATATATTGTATTCACTGTCCTAGAATTGAAGTTCCTAATTATTGAAGAACGAGGTAAGCTTTTTCTCTTAAGAAATTCTTCCAATCTAGCAGCTCGTTGTGGTAAAGTCGAGAAAAAAGTACATAATTCCGTCAGATTGGCAAAAAAAATCTGCAATTACTACTGCTCGATGTAGCATGTGACATAAGATTTGTCTGATGTGCGTAACAATGTACAAAATTGGCCCTTGGATACTGGTCTTGGATATGTCTGTGCACGCCGTTAATAGCACCACTCATGACTGCTGCCCCATCATAGCTGTTTGCCGTCAACTGCACCTAGGCAATTTGGAAATTGCCATCGGTTTTCAAAATCTAGTCCAATTGTTTTCCACTACGCTTGCGAATTAGGAAACTGCAATACAAGAGGGTTTTAGTAATTACTTAGTAATAATGAATTTTTTTAGGAGAAACAACAAGACACACGCCGAGCAATAAATGAGTTAGACGAGTCAGACTCTATAGACGTTATGTCACAAGGGGAAAGTGCACCGACTGAAGATCTGATAGAAAATATTATAAGTCCAAGTACCTACCTCATCTGTTTCCACTTCAAGTCGAAAACGCAAATCAAAGAACGTTTCTCAAAAGCAAGAATGTGCTGCATTGGACCAACAAGGAACGGTTCTAAAGTTATTGCAGAAAGACTACAAAGCCGCAGCAATAATAAGTATTCAAATTACGAGGCTTATGTTGGTCAGGAGTCAGATGCGTTACCGCCTATGATGGCAACATATTGTCAAAAAATAATCCACGATGCTCTATTTGAGGCCAAGTATGGGCAGTTAACAGCACAATCAAGGATTGTAACAGGTTTCCAAACAAATCCTACGAACCCTCAACATTTTAATGTATTGTCAAAGATCCCTGACTACAACCAATCATCTACTTGGCAGCCTCCCTCCACAGCTGCTTATTATACTTTTATACCATAATTACGATAATAATTAATACACATACGAATTGGCGGCCACGTTCCTGTTGAATAACTATGAATACGTAATAAATAAATACTTTCACAGTTAGTCGCTTGGTTTGTTTTTGGTTTTCCAGGGGGTGGAATTGCTCACTTGCTCTCATTAAAGAGCCACCACTGATTTAAAGCACTATATCCGATCACCAGTTATGATAGAATCAAGAACATCTGGGTCGTTTTTAGCAGTTGCTATGATGTCTACATCAGCGATTTGTTGGTCGTCAGATAATTGATGTGGAACAAAACGTGCGGACACCTTTTTTTTGCCCAAATCCATCGTTAAAATTTGGCGAACGGTTTCTCCATTAGTATTTAACTCCTCAGCCAACATTCTTACAGTGAAATGCCCATCAACAGCAATAATTTCTCGCTTGTTTTGCACCAATTCAGCGCAATTTTCACTTTCTGGACGCCCAGGTCTTGTATCATCACTTAAATCTTCACAACAGTTTTTGAATCGCGTCAGCGGTCAACGCCCGGAAATCCTCATAAGAATAAACAGATTTCCCACCGTTTCAGTTTATAAATATATCCTATCTGTGGGGGGTAAAAAAACTACCTAAATAAATCTGATTCGGTTCTCATCAAAAGCCACAAATCAAGCTCCAAGTACGATCTTCAGAAAGCTATTCACCTCCTATATAGTAACCTTAATAATATACCTCGTGATCAATAACTCGCGACGGCCTCCTACAACTCCTCAACTTTCGACTTCTACACACGCCGACCGAGTATTCTAGCCGTTTCGCGTGTAACGGCAATTTGTCGTCGTTACAATACCGTCCTAATGATATTCTCTCCAATTTGTGCTAAACTACTAGTTACACGCATACGTCACAATGACACACTAACAATATATAACAATGTTAACAATGAGGCAGCGAAAAGGATAATTGCGATACAATTTAACTGCATCGTTCTACTGTGCCGCGCTTTGTTCCCCGTTTCTCGTTTTATTTTTATCTTCCATTCTCTCTTCTTGACGTGGCCGTTAGTTACCGAAATGAAAAATCCCCGATCGATATTTTCGCTCTCTAAACCTAAAACGTGCACGTTTTCCGAACAGGCTTTTCAGTACGGGTTCAGCCTTGCGCTTTTATCCTCGTTTCTCGTCTTGTATGTATTGAATCTTCCCTCTTTGTCGGCGGCATACCGGGAACACTGTATGTATAGGTCTAATGAACTTGGCATCGTTCACGGATTACCAACTACCTTTCATACTCCTCGTCTTCGCCGTCTACTTTCCTATCTATGGGAGTCCACGTTTCTTTTGCTTCATCGGTATGAAACCGGCTCGTCCTCGTGCCGATGGCTTTCCTTTCGAGGAAGATTAAATTTCTTTATTTGTCTTTGTAATCTTCGTATTGATTTCTGTCTCTCGCGCGCTTAAGTAAACAATCCTCATTCCCGGTGTATAAGCTGTATTGTCTAGATGTAGCGTATGATATCGGTTCTGCGGGTTAAACTTGAATATATTTCTGGTAAAATTCTGATCAAAATTTGCAGGTTAAAACGTGATATTCGATCTAATTTGTTGTACATCAGCAGAATTAATTTATGGGTGCCTGATAAAGGCTTTTGGCCTTTAAATCAATGCAAGGTACGTAACTTAAAAGCAGTTAATATTTAAAGGTCGAGTCAATGTCCACTTTTGAATTTTCTGCTTAGTTTTGCCTTATCACCTTGAGCACCGCACTGAAAATCGTAACAAGTAACAAATGAGTTAGAAAACACCATTAGATTAGATTTAGATTAGCTTAGGGGTGGCCTTACGGGCCTCTTTCACCGCGACCTTCCCGGTCTATTGGGATCTCCAGTGATCCTAGAAGGCGCCCTCTAACGTTGCCCTCTTTATGAGGCTTAACGTCCTTGAGAGCCGTTCCTGTATGTAGCTCTGTGGTGCGGGATACTCTGTGCTCAAAATTAGAAACCTTGTCCTTGCCAAGCCTTCGCAGTGGCACAGTATATGGACTGGGGTTTCTTCCTCCTCCTTGCAGAATTTGCATATGGCATCTTCCGCTAGGCCTATGTTGTACATATGCCTATTTAGTTTACAGTGACCTGTCAACACACTTACTATAATTTTGACGGTTTTCCTGTCTTTATCTAGCAGGTCTTTAGTGAATTCAGGCTTCTGTTCCTTTAGGAAGTCCTTTGCTTGAAACAAGAAAAACTCGATTGAGCGATTGAGAACTTGAAGAAGAAATTAATCAAATTGTGAACGAAGATGAAAATAATAAAGACAATATAGATGACGGAGACGAAAGTGTGGTCGGATGGAATGAAGAAGGAGATAAAGAAAGAAGAGCAGCAATCTCAGAAATGGATGAGGATAACCGGGAAGAAAAAACCCCTGGAATGGACGTTAAGTCTTCAGACGATGAAGACTGTCGTTGATTTGGTTGAAGGAAGTTCGTCTGATGAAGGTTTCTCTGAGAAAAGCGATTGTGAGAGATACAGAAGATAACCCCTCAAATTGGGCAACCGCCGTTTGGCAAGAAATAATAGAAGATAGACACTAGTTTACCTTTGATCTCCCTAGAACAGACAAAGTTCAAAAACTCATATGTGCCCGAGGAAAAAAACTGTATTGAAGAGAGCAATGCGCCTTTTCGGAGACAAAATATACAGGGTGTCTCAGAAATAAAGGGTAATAAATTTAGGGTAGCAACTACAAGGCGTATAGAGCAGGATTCCACTGAAACCGATTTTTTTTATAAAGAAATTAAAAAAAGAAAAATTTTGGCCCGTCAAATTATCTACTACGGATCTGATACAAGAATCTCCATAGCGCAACGTGACAAATATGTATGTATGTATGTATGTATTTATAATAGGCAACAATAGTAGCGTTATTGTAATTCGATTACTACATAGGAATTCTTTCATCAGTTCCTTCAACAAGTGCGTCGCTCAAAGATACGATAAATCAGCAGAAGCTCCCAATGATATCATTTCGTTGTTTAAAGAGACATAAGATTTGTTGAATAATAATAAAGAACCTATCTTTTGTTTTCGTACGACCGCGAGCTAATTTTTAATAAAATGACCATAAGTAGTTTTGTTTAGATTTGTCTAATTAAGTCTTACATCGTTTATGCGAAAATGAAACAAACTGACCGATCTAAACGTAATTAACAACTGCGAGCGGTAACAGCTGACGGTATAGATAGACATCGCACGTTCGAGACAGTATGTGTGTAGAGTGCAGGGCTGGTGCTAGCCCACGACTTTTATAAAACAATTTTTTTCTCGTTAATGGTGACATATAGCCCACATAACCATTAGAATTATTCGATCGTAAATTATTACAGCTATTACATATTAATTTTTTGCCTATTATTTCTGAGACACCCTGTATATATATATATAATTGCAAATGAAGAACTCGGATGTAACTCCGACGTTGTGATGATACTAGTAATGTAGTCGCCGTAGACTAGTACGGAATTAGGGTTTTTTTTAAATTGTAAAGAAATAAAATACCAATTTAGCGTTTGACGTTTCGGATGTTATTCCATCCTTTTTCGAAAACCTGTTTAATAAAATTCTCGAATTACAACCAAAAAGCAATATAAAAGAAAACATAATCACTTACATAGGCTGCAGTATACAATTTTTAGTAAA
>SMLS01066973.1:0-12737 GCA_004785975.1 Popillia japonica
TGGCTCAAATTGTATTTAAGAAAATAAATTTATTTTTCGTCATTCCATACTTGTATTAAATTCCAGAGAAATATATGCATAAACAATGCCAGTTTTTTATTTCTTTTATAAAGCTTTCTAAAACACGCACTTTATGGGAAATGGAAGGGATATTGTACCTTTATTTTACCTCCGTTGTTCTAACTGATTCATTTTTAAATGGCTACCGAACAAAAGCTTCTGATTTTTACGTTTTGTTAAAATTCCAAGTGTAACTAATCCCATTCGGATGGTATCCGCAGTCATTATTCAAAACTCTTTTCTTTCGGTATAACGATCTCTGTAATAATTTTAACTTGTTACAGTACAACGAACGGTACATTAGACTTCCATTCATTATTCATTTTCTTTCGCTAACATCAAAGATTTTCCTCTTCAAATTGTTATTAATAGTGTATGTACAACATAAGCTATTATCTTAAGTTTGCGTTGTATAATGTGCTATTAGACGAAAGAGGTTTGTCTAGTATACCTTGCCTTGATGGTAGTATAATAATCTTTGTTCGTAAGTGCACGGCAATCGCAATGTTATTGCAAAACCTAATGCACTGAAAATAAAATAGTGCTTTATGGCAAAGGTAATATTCTGACGGAAAGCGCTCAAATGTACCCTTAATGTATACATACATATCTCTGAGGAATATACGTTAGGTGGGCATTAGACACACGTAGATCATTCTGATACATCTAAAATTAAGATTGGCATTACCTGAAAACTACGTATAAATGTGTAACTCAAAATGAAAAAATAAATTTATTTGTAACACATCGAAAATTTTCAAATTTTAGGGCCAAAATGCAGCTAAAGTCGGTCCATTTCTTTGTTTATCCTGCTTTTATACAAATATTGCTGATCTTTCTAGATCACGCATATAGAAGCAAAAAATCGATAAGAATGGTATGAATAGTGAATAGTGTATTGAAACACAGCTGGCCGGTATTTGCCTGGAACCAAGAGAAAGAGACATATACATATAAGTCGGCAGTTGAGTGACCTACAACGTTGTTAATGTTATCAAGTCAGTTTTTATTAGTGGTACAGCTGATCTTTCTACTTATGTTATTTTCCTGATATTTTTTCTACTTGTAGGTCAATTAAAACACTATAACTGGATTGAAGATCAAATTTATTCCAGAACCTTTACACTTCATTGGGTTTTCGTTACTACTTCTTCAGTAGAATAAAATTGACATTTAGTTTGTGTCAATTAATAAATATCTAGCCATGCCTATCAATAAAATTAAACCGAAGAAAATTCTCTTAAACTCCTGGATAAAATTAACGCACCACCGATATCCTTTGACAACATTCAAAGGTAATGATAACGTTCAAACTTATAAATGCCTTACAAGCAGTCTGTGGACCTTCTCCGACCTTTCAAGCGCACATTGTTTTGTTTTAATATTGTAATTGTCAATTAGTCCCGTTTGACCACAATTGCGTTACACGCTATTTAGAACCTGCTGATTACGACAAGTAATTGAGCCGACTTGTATTATCGGTTGTGTCACATTTGTGATTCCTAGTTCATCTACGACTGTTTCAAAGTAGGAAAATGAATCAACAAATAAATTTATCGGGAAAACTAAACGCCAACTTGAGCAATACTTTCAGTTTTATTATTTATTGTGAATTGTTTTTTTGCGACGTTTCGGTCATCACTGACCTTTTTCAAGCTATAATTAAAAAAGCGGACCAAACTGACGTCCTTTGAGATGAATTTTCAATTTTGGGAAAAGAAAAAAATCACAATGACCTCAAGTCGGGTGAATAAGGAGGCTGACTAGCTACAGGAATGTTTTTACTGGCCAAAAACTCGTTGATAGAAATCGCGGTGTGACAAGGAGCATTGTCGTTATGTGGGTGTTCCATGACGACAATGTTTTGATGGTTGGTTGCTCCTAAAAAATCAAAGCACCTTTCCTTTCTGGTGTCCATTTGCTCTTGCAAAAAATTTTTTGGAACCAGTTTTGCACAATTTTTCTCATCCCCAATTCATTCGTCAACATTTGATGAACTGTTGTGTGAGTCAAATTCAACTCATCACCGAGCATTCGGACTGTCAAACGACGATCTGAACGCACAAGATCGCGGATTCTGCCAACATTTTCATCGTTTCTTGAGGATGAAGGATATCCGCTGAGGGGCTCGTCTTCAATTGAATGCCTTCCTTCTGAAAATGCCTTAAACCACCTAAAAACTGTCTCCATAGGCCTGACGCAGTTTTCCAAATGTTTCTGTTGCACTGTGTGCAAGTCTGAAGCAGAACTTGATAGCACAACGTTGTTCGAAATTGATGACACATTCTTTGAACACACTAACAAAACCTTTCTCGCAAAAAAATTCACTACGGACAGCGCAACAACTTTAGCGTGTTCAAACTTATACTACACGCGTATCAGATGTTTACCTGCCTACCCCTCCACGTGCCGCGTCCGCAGTCTTGCCAAATGGAACACTAGAAAATCAGTCTCATTACACACGTCGTATGATCGGATAAGTTTGTCGGTAATACTTTATTTTGGCAATTTTTTCTTTAGTGTTTCTGATGACATGGTTCAATGTAGAGTCGTTTCCGTTCGGATTATTCCCTAATTTTAGAATACAAATTGATATCTAACAGCATCCCGACCAACACCAATTGTGCCCCCAATTTTGAATCTAGTATCTTTCCACCATGAGGCTCTAATTAAACGAAGCAATTATTTCCGTTTTTATTCATTGGATTTACGTACAGCTCTGTTTATGATATTACAAAGAAATTGTAGTAGAAGTTAGTTCAAAATATCTTCCACTGAATATTCAACTTGCGTCCCCGAATTTGAATGCAATAAATCTAAAAATGCTAATTAATATCGAATTCGAATTTCCGTATCCGTTTCTTTCGCCAAATTTCACGCTGCTGTGAATAAAAGTAGAAATATAAATACGCATATAGGTACATAAATACATTCGCTGAAGAGAAAGTTTGGGAAACTTAATACTTCTCTTCGGGCAACCGGAGCAAATGCTGCGGAATTTATTCAAACTTGACATGTTCTACAAAGCTTTTAGGTAGATATTTGACTCCACGGGGTCACCGATTTTCATCGTCGTCGTTTCAATTTTTAAGTTTAGCGTGATTTATTCTCAAAGGAAATTCCTATCGACCAGTTCGCAGATTATTACATTTTCTTTTTTGGGTGCGGAAAAAGGTCGCAGTAGGGAAAATTAATATGAAATGGGAGTGTAGGAAGGTAACAAGGACACTCGTCGTAAAGGAAAATTGGATACATTCAGCAGCGACTGTAGCAATGGGAAATATGAAAGTACATAATTTCTCGAGAAATATTCACTTCGTTGGTATTTTTCTTTGTAACAGTTCCCATTTCGAGAATGTTTCTTCTTAAAGTAGGTATATACATTGTAGGTAATGTATCACATGGAAAATGTAATATACACAGTAGAAAGTATTTAAATACATACTACAATAACTGGCGATTATGTTAACTAATTAATATCGAGGCTGTTCACACAATCGAATTATTCACATAATGGAGATCTAACAAGAAATCATTTAGAAAACATTTATTACATAAAAAGTATACATATTGTATGCGTTCATTACATCACTCTTTTAAAAAGAAGTTTGTAACTTTTTGCTGCTTTAATTTCTTCCCCATTTGAATGTTCGCAGCCTTTTGTCGGAACCTTCTTAGGACAGTGAATTCAGACAAATCTGTGTCACCAATAGTTGGCACATACTTGATGACATCATCCAGACTTTCTGTAATCATTGAAGTAGGTACTTTGACCCCGGAATTTGTCAGAGAGGCCAGCAAAAATCCGCGGAGGTTCGGCTAGTCGGAATTCGGAGGCTGGGTCGTTTTTTATTAATAAAGGGTGCCAGCTGTGGCCTTCAGCAAAGGTAGCCAGGGATCAGCACGCAACAAATCAAACACAAAAATGTCTAATATAACAATATTTAGTATAAAAAAATAAATGTATTATACAAGTGCATAGAGTATATAATGGGTGTAACTATGAATGCAACAATGACAACTAAATACACAGGCAAGTAAAAAGGTAAGTATATGCGCACAATTAGTGGCTAGCAGGGGCCAATATTTTAAATGAGAACATTTGGACTATATTTCTATTGGTTGAATAAAATCACGTGTACATTTAGTATGGGGGCTTCTCGTGGGAGGGCGCTAATTTTGGCGGAAGCAACTGTCATTATCGGTTATGTAGGTAAGGTAGGTAACCATTTTATTCACTGCGCTGTTTGTTGTTACTTTTTTGGTTATATAGTTGGTGTGGTCTTTTGTTATAGTTTTGCTTTTTGCGTTTATTTGTTTTATGCTATTTCTATTTTTACACAAAAGTATTACACAATCAGTTACTGGGGATGATACATTGTTGCGTTCACAGCCTGAAGACAACTTAAGACGTTGCAGAATTTGTAAAAACCATTTTAATTAATTAAGATTCGTTTCCCTGAAGCTTCAGAAAATTGAAATTCCAAAATTATATTTACCAGGTATATAGATTTTGTGTATACATGTTCTAGTAATTCTGACGGAATCTCAATATTATAGATTATTTGCTGATCTCTTGCAAGTGCCTATCGACTGGCCAGATAAGACAGTATACAGTATAAGCTTTACGAGTAAGTACAAAGGCTTTTTGGTTTTTAGGCAAAAATTATAAGCGATTTTTATTGTTGTAGATGCTGAGAAAGTAATAATGCCAGAAAAAAATGGAAGAGGTGAGAAATGAATCTTTGAAGACATCTCTGAATATATCAACAACCTGTACTAGTATAGGAATACTAATTTCACATGAAAAAGGTACTTTTTGGAAGTTAACAAAATTAAAGAATTGAATTTGGCCTTATGTAGTTGTGAGCATTCATTAGACATAAAAAAAATATGAAATATAAGTTTACCACTAATATGAAATATCTATTGTCAAACTTTAAATAATACATTAGGTAATGTAAGTATGTATTAATAATTCAGATAAATTACAAGAATACGGCAGTAGGTACATTAAAAAGTTCTAATAAAACATATATAATTTGATAATGACATATTTTATTTCTATAAGATCCTTTCTATTTAAATAATAAAACGTTTTTATAGTTTTAGTACATACTCAAATAAAGTCTCTGGTTTTCTTTTGACAAACACCTACTACTAAATACGTAACAACTAGCTTGGGCTGCTAAGGTAAGTAAACTGGCTCTATACCACCTAGAATGTTAACATGTTATGATTGTTAGTAAACATTTGGTAAGGCAATAACAGCTGCTACTTCCCCAGTATGTGTTGTCAAATGGTCGACGTAAGATGTCAGTTTATAACCAGTATTCAGTAAAACAGATGCCAGGTTGAAACACTTATGGCATTGAACAAGAACCTTATCATCAGATGCAAATCTAATACTCAAAACTACAGGTAAGTTGTAAATCCTTACGATAACGTACTTAATATTTAAATCGCAATTACAAAAGCTAATAATAAAACCAACAATAATGAGATATTGAATTTTATGGGAATGGAATAACATACGTGCCAGTAATATAATGAAGTTAGCGCCTTCTAAATAATGAAGGCCACTTTCAATGGTATGATCCAAATTACAGAATTGATATTATATGTATAATCTATATCGTACGATTACAGTATTGCTGAATAAAAGAAAATGCGACACAAAGACAAACAACTTCTTCAAACAATACGTAGGTCTAAATACACGTGCATTTTTTGTCCTGTTTATTGGTCGAACAGGAATTTATAGAGAAGCACAAACAGGTGGATTTAGAATCGGCAGCCAAATACAAACTAAGAAAAATATATGTATATTCTAAAAACCACAAATGATTGCATACGCTGATGACGTAATTCTTGCATACGAAGAAAGATGATAGTTTAAATTTTAAAAAGATTCGAAAAAGGAGCAGCACCTATAAATATAAATTCAAATATAAATTATGGAAAGACTAAATATATGCAATCAGGAACCAACAAAAAAAAAGGGGGGAGTAAAGCAAAGTTAATTTTGGAAAAAGATCGAGAATCAAAGAGGGTGAAAATAGAAACAGTAAACAGGTTAAGTGCGGGAACGATTAGAGAGGCTCTAAGATCAAAAATAATATCCAGGCTTGTTAAGATTAGGATATACAAAACCAGTGGTATTGTTTGTAAGTTACACATGGGCATTATTTGGTAATAACCCAAGGAAGGTAGAAGTTCATATGATTAATGATTACGGAAGTACGAATAATCGGAAATAGGGGCAGAGGAAGACCTGGAGGAAGCAAGTAGAGGAGCGAGGAGAGGGAATTTAAAAAATCAGATAGATGATAACCACAGTAATGCTGTCGATAAATGAGACAGCAAGGATTGGAAGAAATGTTGTTTAGGTTAAACTAAACACTACTAAAAAAACGCCTTATAATCATCTCTAACAAGGGGAACGCCAGGGTTGTCCGACACGGATCTTATAGAGGGACCTTTCCAGAGTATCCAGGTACGAGCTTTTATCATAATGCGTCCTAGTTTCTGAGAAAAATCAACGCTGTTCGCAGTTTTTATACCATTAATGTTGCTCTCCATGTAAGCAAGCGTGCGTAGCGTTGTGGATTGGATCTACGCCTCCCACCTTGTTGGCTGGCGTTCGATTCCTGTGGGTGATTTTTTTTCCATCTCATTGTGCACAATATTAACAATTACATTTAATTCTATATCCCAACTACCTTTAGTAAAAGAATATGATGATCCTGCCTAAGAGAACAGTTTTGCGACAAATATTACAAAAATTACAAAAATGGACACACAACAATCCAAAAATGAAAAGGAAAGAATACCTTCACTTCACTTAAACCTGTCAAGTTTTTCATGGATTCTGAGACATTCTGACAACTAGCCAGCTTTACATTCACTTTGAACTTTATAATCTGCTCAGTACTGTTACTAATTATTGCCTTCGTCTAGCCCAAAATTAGTTTAAAATGAGTACCAACATTACCCACCAAAATAAGTAGAAATATATACATAAATATAACCTGTCGATAAAGTAGAAATATTTTATATTGATAACGTACCAATCGTCATCATATAACTAAACATCCCTACATTCTAAACGTATAAATCTACAAGAAATTCTGTGTAGAAACCTATACTTCACATATGCGAGAAACAAATATTTCATCTCGGACGTACTTCCATTTATTAAAATCAGTTTCTATAACATTTGCGTTGGCGCGAAAGCCATGTTGCCGGAGAGACCTTCTTCAACATATCGGCGACGTGACACGAAAATTGAAAACGTCATCGCTGGAAAGTAAACGTAAAATATCGCTTCAATAAGGAAATAGTTTCGAACTTTGTCGCAGAGACATGGGACCGGCCCCGCCCATCTTCGGTCAATATGTCTTTCAAGTCCGAACCAATAACTTACTTGTGATTCTTTACCTTCATCCATAATCCCGGACGATACATACGCATGCCAATCGTAAACGAGTTACGAAAAAAGTTTTAGTACAACAGCGTTCCGGAGGGATGTTTACATTATCGTATTTACAGTGATGTATCGGTTAGCGTTCAGGAAAGGATGTTGGGAACTTTAATTTTGAATTCAAAGACCAAACTTTTTATTATGTTGGAAATTGTGTGGTAAAAACCTAATATTATGGTGTTGCATAGTTGGTATCTATATTTTTATTCTCTATGAATATCTATAGTTTCATTTCCAGATATTTTTTCCACTTGAGGTTAATCAGCGCTGTGATTTCTTTTTACACATTTAGATTGGATGTCGCTAACACTTCTATAAAAGCAATAAGTACCTCGCAGTGTTACTGTGATTACTATTCGTTGGTACACGTAAGCGACGTGAGCGACTCCTTTTTCAGAACTAATGCCGTAACGATACAAACAATGTTTAAAGTTTATGTAGTGCAAAAACTAGAAGTTATGGAAAAAAAGTCATATTATTGCATTTGATTTTTCAGCCTTCAAAAAGCTGCCCTCTGACACCATCCTTCAGTTAGTCCGTGTCGTAAATTCGTCTAGTCGTCTCTGTCACTTTCCATCTGTGTGGAAACACACAATAGTAGTCTCCATCTTGAAACCCGGGAAAGACCAGCTATTCCCGGAAAGCTATAGGCCTATCTCTTTGATCTCCTGTTTGGGGAAGGTTGTTGAATCCGTAATCCTCGCGAGACTCAGGGAAGAGCTCTTCGTCACGGAAATAATACAAAACGAACAGTTCGGATTCAGAGAAGGTCATTCGACGGAGTTTCAACTGTTCCGCTTGACAGAGGCGATTAGAAACGCTCTCGAACGCCGCGAAACCCTGGGCGCTGTTTTTCTGGATTTAGCCAGGGCCTTCGACACGGTCTGGCATGATGGGCTGGTGTACAAGATGGTTCGTGGGGGCATTAACCCCAATCTGGTCCGCCTCGCCAAATCTTACTTGCAGGAGCGAACATTTGCCGCCAGACAGGGAGTTAGCCTTTCTTCTGGAAGACCTGTCGCCGCCGGCGTCCCGCAGGGGTCCATTCTCACCCCGAGCCTGTTTTTAATCTTCATGTCCGATCTCCCGGGATTTGAAGAAGTAGAATATGCCATCTATGCCGATGATACTGCCATATACACGGCATCTGGGAACGAAGAACTGCTCCGTCACAGGCTCCAGATCTCCCTTAATGAGATCCTCCGTTGGGCCTCCAGGTGGCCTCTACAAATTAACAAATCCAAATGCGTTGCCATTCGTTTTACGAAGAGGCTTAGACCGCCGCCAGATAACATCGTTGTGGATGGATTTTGACTCCCCTGGAGTCCCTCGGTATTATATTTGGGGGTGAGACTGGACTCACGATTAACTTTGCGGGCACAGGTGGGCAGATCCGTCGAAAAGTTCTACGCCGCCAGGGGTTTCCTTCTTCCACTGTTATGTGCGAAGAGTGCGCTGTCCATGAAAGTCAAAATTCTCCTATACCTGACGTTTCTGCGGCCGATAATCACATATGGAGCGCTGCCGATCTCCAGCCTGGCGAGGACAAACTTCAAGAGACTGGAAGTACTTCAAAACAGAATGCTGCGAATGATTGCTGGGGCCCCCTGGTTTGTTCGCAATCAACAACTTCGTGACGACCTGGGGGTTCCTTCCCTCAAGCGATTCATGCTTGGGTTGGCCGAGAAGACGTTGGAAAGGGTAGGCAGATCAGAAAATCCGTTAATCAACAGATTATTAGCGGTAGATCCGGATAGACCACCTCCCTTAATCCACGTCAGAAGAGCAATGGCACTGGCCGAAGACGCCGCGGCGTAATCCAGCAGCAGATAATAAAAACAGCGAAGACCTAGCAGCCTATATTTCCAGCCCTTGAAGGGAGTCCATGAAGAATAAAAGGCTCAAGAACTTCGTTCGGCCTTAGCAGGAGTTGGACTGACCAATGGATTTGATTTTTAAGAGAATTTTGCAATTCTCTGTTATTGTATCAAAAAGCGCGCTCTAGCGGCGTCACCAAGAATTAGACAAATCATAGGTAAGATGGGTTTAATGGAACAATGCATGCTTTTTTCCAACGAGACCAAGTTTGGTAAAATCCGTTCAGCCGTTTTGGAGTTACAGCTGTTTATTTAAAAAAACATCAAATTACTTCCCACCACTTTATTTTAATAGATACGTCAAAAAGTGTTAAACAAAAATCGTTCGACTAAAACTCAGCTTTAAGAGGTACATATTTTTTAGTAACATTTACTTACTATGTGGATTTCAGTGAAAAGTCACTTTAAAAATTTAAGATGACGGTTACGGTTAATATTTTCCACGGTCTTCTTTTGTCCATTTTAGTAATATATTTTTTTTCCGCAAATCGCTCGGACGAATAGTTTACGAGATACAGCACTTTGCATTCTTAGCTGGCCACCCTGTACATATGTACATGTTATTCGTTGGTACTAACTCCCTCCTCATGACATTTGTTTGGTTTTTTTTTATTGTAAAAAATATAATTTATAATAGCGAAATGATGCTGCTATATAAAGAGAAACAACTAATTAATTTAATATTGGAAAGATAATCACAATTTTCATAAAACTATAGAAATAGATGAAAATGTTGTCCATTTACGTTCAAACACAGACCAACTTCTCTTCCTGACATTTTTCTGTTGCGCAATTTTCTAGTGTTCTACTAGGTTGATTTTCACCGAACGAAGCGTTGCACGTCATCAACAGAACTTTCAGAATAGCCATTATGAAAATTGAAAATACACCATAACATGCATTAATATTATACTATTATGACTATAAATTAAGTTGCCTGCCTGAAAGTATCTAGTTTGTAACCAAAGAAACGTTGCCGCTATCAATTGTTTACGTTTTAGTATAAAATTAACTGTCATTCAATTGTAACGTATCGCGTCCTTTTGTATTGATATCTGAGTTTTATTTTTGCTACTTTCTACTTACGGTTTTTATAAATCAGCATTTTGTAGTCGATGCAAATCGTTAATTGCATCTACTGTTGCGAATTTTGAAGAAGAGCGTGATAATGGTGGACCTCTAATGCCATTGAGTGCTGTACGAGAGGTAAAATATGTTTATAATAGGTAATTTAATTATGTAATTATATTACATTCTTTACAGCGAGCATCTAAAGCTTTATCTGTCCGTATTGCTGCAGTCAGTAGGATTTCTACTGATGTTAAGAAGGGGAAAGAATTGCATAGCCCTAATAAGAGAAAACATCAGAGAGAGAAACCGGTGGTGGATATTGACGATTTTGCTAAATGTGCTATCAGAAGTGCTGTGTACGACATGTACAGAGACAGTGAGTGAATTAAAATATTAATTGTGTCCTTTAATAAATTTGGATATTGTTTAATCGTAGAGCAACATATTACTCTCCAATCGTTGGCTGCTACTTTACGTGAGAGGAATATATTTAGTGGTGGGCAAACGTCACTTTGGAAGATCCTACGTAACATTGGATTTCATTATAAGAAGGATGACCCCAAAAGAGGGCTTATGGAATTACCACACATTGTGCTAAAACGTGTTAACTTTTTATCCGAGTATATTCGTTATAAAAAATCTGGGACATACAACTTTGTTTTTACTGACGAGACATGAATCTTTCAAAATGGGACTGTTGCACGATCTTGGCAGGATGATGATGTAAGAAGTGTCCGTACAAGAAAAGTTGGTGGAAAAAGGTGTTAAATGTAATTTACTACTAGTATGACCTCTTATCGATACATGTTCTAGGCTAATTGTATTAGATGCTGGTAGTTCTAATGGGTTCATTGATGGTGCTGCGTTAGTTTTTCCATCGGGAACCACTCCTGGTGATTACCATGGCGAAATGAATAAAGCAAACTATTTGCAATGGTACTTCATTATTAGTTTGCTTTAAATTGTTGCCTACAATTATTATTTATAGAAATAAATCTGAACCCATGTACGAGATTAATCAACTAGCGGAGAAATATGGCCACAAGGTCCTGCGTCTTCCACCATATTGTATTTTCAATCCAATAGAAAATATCTGGGGTATTGCGAAAAACTACTTCACTCGTCATGTTGAAGAAACGGGCTATACAATAGAAAATGCGAAATCAGTGTGGCTAGATGCCTTTCAAACAATAACTCCAAATACTTGGGAAAAAACAGTGGAACATACGGAAAGAGAAATACAGACATGGTGGGATAGAGAAGTGGGATTTGACCGGGAAGATATTGGAGAGTTTATTATCCATGTTGGTGCAGAGAGTGACACTGAAGACGATGAATCATCTGATTAAATTGTAATCTCTGTACTAATAAATAAATAAATAAATAAATAAATAAATAAATGATTTATTTCCCAACAGGATAAACCCAAGTATAGGGAAAGTACAAAACTAACATGCAGTAGTGCGAATACTAAACTAAAATAATAATAATATATAGAAATAAGCACTAAGACTAAAATAAATAATAATATAAACCAAAACTACTAAACTAAAATAATAATAATATATAGAAATAAGCACTAAGACACTGTTAAAGAAGATTAACGTTTAGTAAGTAGTATTCAAGCTGCTACTTCTTACAATGGTTACAATTTCATTCAGAGAGCTGTAATTAATATCACAAAGATGGCAGATTGAGTTATAGTTATTACAGATTGTGAATATCGGTGACTTGTTTATAATATTTGTTCGACTGCTATTGAGATAAAAAGTTTACTGATAGCGGGACGATAATCGTGGTGTATTAAAATTTATTTTGCTCAACAGCCATGGCGAATCTATGTTATTATGCAGTATGTTGTAAAGAAATTTAATAGTTACTATATTCCGTCTTGTAGCCAGTGAATCAAGGTTAAATCGGCTAAGCAATAAGTTTTGGTCGTAGCCTCTAGGAGGATAAACTTTGTCTACGATAAAGGCCAAATATTTTAGGAATCGTCTTAAAACATCCTCAATATTTTTCGAATGTACTAAGTATATAGGAAACCATATAAGAGATCCGTATTCAAGCTTCAGCAATTTCTATAAATGAACCCGTACGTGCGATATGCACCGGCAACCATTTGGTTAATGTGATAAGTAAAATAAAGTTTTATATCAATATATATATATATATTCACTGGATCTCTTGGTGCCGAAGTAGAACTCTAGATCACTATCACCCACAGGACACCAAACACTTGGATA
>SMLS01066974.1:0-27930 GCA_004785975.1 Popillia japonica
TTCTTTTATTTGTGATAAATTGGTAGTCCCAAAAAGAACCTTTTTGAGAGAGAGGAGAAAATGTATTACAGGAAAGGCTCGATGTGTTGCCCATTTACAAGAACACACGCCTGTAATCGTCGAGTAAATCCTGCACTCATCTGCTGCCGCTGTACAGTATGCGTCGAAGTTTGTGACATGAGAAATATTTTTTTTTCTCGTTTTCGCTTACAGATAGACCCATGGTGTATTAAATGTTTTTGTTTCTAAATCATTATAGCTATCATCCCTTAAGTGCATACTTTGTATATCGCGGGCACCCTGTATACACACAGTAAATGTTGTATATGTACACTGAAACAAAAACCTCTTGAATTAACAATTACATTCAGATAACTACAACATTTAACCCCGTTGTACATTTCCTTACACTTATAAAATTGAAAACTATCATTTCTATCCTTGATTAGTTTTTTACAACTATTAAATGTGTTTTTTGGAGTATAATAAGAAAATAAAGAGTTCCTTTTATTTTCCAGAAATTTAGGAAATTGCAATTAGTATGTAATTACCCATTGTTTCTTATTCTTCAACCCAGTAAAACTGAGTTACTGACAGTTCAATGCATATCTATATATATATACATTTATATATATATTAACAACTGAAAAAAAATTATAAAGATATTCCGAAAATAAAAAGCAAAGTATTCATACAAAGGTAAATATTGTAACACAGTAACACGTGTATAAAAAAATCAAAATATAACGGAGAAAGTAACGTGTTTATCACTCTCTGCTTGTAAAACCTCTAGTGAAAGAAAGTTTGTTTTCTATAGTTACTGGGACCGAAAATTTCGTTGTATTTCACTGTCTCTAACAGAATATTTCTAAATGAATAAGAATTCTCTTCGTTTTAATGAAGTTTTTTAGTCTACTACTGCAATTTATTCCGACATTGTAACTTTGAAATGCATTGTGTTGCCCGATGCATGAAAATTATATAAATGTAACGTGTAAATAATTTTGTTGGGGATTGCTTTTTATACTATAAATGGCTTAGAAAAGAACGACTAGTTGAGAAGAACAGTTCATATTGTCATGTCTTACTATTACGTAGGAGTACGACGATATTCGATTAAAGGACTAGCAGCAGACATCAGTACACTCATCTCTAGAGAAAATCAATCACTGTCGCATTAGTTGGTCTGATAGTATTGTTTAGAATCTGAATCGGAACGGAAAACCGTTGGTATTGTAGGCTACATGCTACATGCGTTTGATGGTCTCGATCATGACATTCCAAAGCAAAACTATTTGTGGTATTAGACCGTTGTATCTTGATCAGCCACTACACTCCCTGAAAGTATATTATGTGCAAACTGTGACAAAATAACTGTGAATTGAAGCTCGACACGTGTTCGAATGTGTATGCAACTCAACTTACAGTAACCACATTCATAGCGATATGTAATTTGTTGAGTCCTATATAAATACATATTTTTGTTTTCTGCATTTATTGTTTCCTGCATTTTTTTGTTTTACACAGAATACACTTATTTATAGTAATTTATAAACGTATAGCAGCAGATCTAAATAAAAATTTGAGAAAAGAAGGTTATATATATCTTACGTATAAAGTATGTATTATTTAAAAGCTGCCAACGTATCTACATATGTACACTTTCCGACAGAATTAATGTCGTCGTCTATAGCGCAGTGTTTATCAAAACTACTCACCATCAGGCCAAGCAAGCGTTCGGCCGGCATCGGTTTCTGTTGGTACGTGATTTATTGGGGTATTAGTGTTTAAAACACCTGGGGCAATTGTATGGATTAGGTAGGAGAATTGAAATTATTTCTTGAAAATGTAAGTATATACCGAAATTTAAATATGCTCTAAATAGCTTTCTCACAGGGAGGTGATTGGCCAGGCCATATTTAAGCTTAACAGTAGGTAATTAAGTAATTGTATAGATGACAAATGAGGCTGTATTAATAACTTTCTTTGCATTGCAAACTATTTGAAAAAATGAACTTGATATACGTATGAAGTTTAATATTGCCATTAATTTTGTGTAATTAATTTGATTATACTTATTTTAAAAATATAGAGAGAACAAAACAGGAATAATTTATAAATTCACTATGGCTTCAAGTAACATTAATTATGGCTTTATAAATACTAGTAAATTTTGATTAAAATTAGAAATAATGTGGTATCACTACCAGTAGAATTGCTGTTTGTATAATAATAAAAACAATATATTGTTATGTATAATTAGCAAGTCATTATATAAACAAGAGCCCAAATTTATGCAGAGGCAAAATCGAACAAGACAAAAAGCACTTAGTGGGAAAATAAAAAATTAACTAGGAATATCGGCTCAAGCTTTCGCGGATAGAAGTTTACATACAAAGGAGCTCAACGTTTTGATTCTATTGAATAGGTTATTTAATTTTTAAAGTATATCAAATTAAAGAAAAAAGGTAAGGTAGCAGAAGTTGGATGGATTTATTTAAATGGAGTTATATTAATTACTTTACAGAGTAAATCATACCTTTGTAGTATGTATTTGGGCTTGAATTTTTAATTATGCCGCGTTGGGAGGAAGGACTTCACGAAACAAAATAGTTAAATTTTGTGTATTAAGGGTCCCGTTTACCTGATTCAAAATGATTGGAAAAAAAAGAAAGTTACAAGCCACAATTTTTTTTCTGTTAGCAGATGAAGAATTTGACTCGACTGATTTTTATACTTTATTTCTTTCTCTAGGGGATGACGTTGCCAGAAATCGGTATTAAATAAAAGTAACAACAACAAACAATGAAACCTTAGGCCTTGTTGCGTACGATTATTTCATCAACAAGTGCATATTTTGAAAATTCGCAGACGTCATGCCTAGATAGCCATCTCAAACATAGTTTCGAAACTATCAATAGTTTTGCTTTAAAAATGTTGGGAAAATAGAGAAAAATAGAGTTACTTTGCAAATTTACTATATATAGCTTCAAAAAAAATTAATTATTGGGATGGTTTTTTAATAACATTAATGTTTAGATGGCGATTTTAAAAACGTTTACCAATAACTACAGCTATGGAAAAATGTATGGAGCACTTATCGAATTTAAATGAAATATCTTTAAAATACTACAATATAAAAATATAATTTTTTAACTTATTGAATGTGTAGAGCAACTTACATATTTCTAAACAAAACCTAACATAAAATGCTCTTTGCCAAACCGTGAAAAAGACTACAGAGTGGTTCACAAGTAATGATGTTTACCTGCTTCCATAGCCTGCTCAGTCTCCAGACTTACCCCCGGTAGAAAATTTGTGGGCAATACTAAAGCAGAAAGTAAAATATTAAGGAATTTCTTTAAAATTATTAATAAAGTTATATATACTCGTTCGCTTTTAATATTCTTATATAACATGTAGAATCTTGAGCAATGTTTAGGGTGCTCCATACATTTTTCCATAAGTGTATTTACCATTGTAATAAAATTGTTGTTGGTAAGAAGATAATAACAATATTTGGTTTCATTATATTATTTATTTAAAGGGACATGGTTACCTGGAGATAACAATAAAATAAAAGTTAAAGAAACACAACAAATAATTATTAATTTATAAAATATTTAAAAAAATTAATGTAATCGAATAATAATGATGAATAATGATCCATATATCTGCATGGTAGTGCCTAATTGTAAGTGTAATAAATTTTGTAACCCTAATAGTCTTTCTAATTTAGTGTGTAGCTGCAGTTTTCTAACAAATGTCCGTGTTTATTATAAATTGTTCTTTATATATAATATACTAAGCAATAAAAACGATGCTTTCCACCGTTGCATTTAAATTTTGTGTATTAACAGTATTTTAAAATGACATCTGCAAATTAGAGTAACCTATGTATGATAACCTTTTATATATTTATATCGGTATATGTATACATTTTCAACACATAATTGCAATTCTCGTACCTGATCCACACAATTGTCCGGTGTTTTAAATACTAATACCCCAATAAATCTCCTGCCTAGAGACACCGATGCCGACCGAAGACGTACTTGGTCAAATGGTGAGCAGTTTTGATAAACACTGCGCTATAGACGACGACATTAATTCTGACGGAAGGTGTACATACGATGAGCATGGTAGATAGTAGAAGATATAATTTTGACCCCACATTAGCTGGCAAAAGAAATATTACGTTCGCTATGTTATCGAGACGTGTGGATAGTGTACGATTAAATTCAAACAGAACTCTTTTTCGTTTACTATATTTTTGTATCAAGTGCTACAAGAGAATTTTAAGGTTTACATCAATGGTCTTTTAAATATTTTTATCAAATCCAATAAAAACAAAGGTAAGACATCTCCAAATAAGTGTAATAAAGCCAAATACAAATAATACCTGGTTTTTTGCGCTTTTGTTGTAAAAATTAAATTCAGCAGTTAGTAGAAGATGATTACCAATCTCTTAGTGAATTAATACTTAAAATACCTCCAATATTTTCGGCTTCACACTTTCTTTGAAGATATTAATAAACGACCTCAGCAAAACTTCCAATGCCATCCTTAAACTTAAAAACTCATCGAAAATTTTTGAAACCACACATGCATGCAAACAACGCCCAGATTTAATAAAACCTACTAGTAACAGAACCTACACAAGAACCCACCCAAGCCTACTTTTTAAATACAAAGACATTATTAACAACAATTAAACTATTATACGCTTGTGTGAGGTTACCACTACGATACTCATTTAAACGTCAAACACTGCCCATAATTTGATAAAACTCATACAGACGTATTTTGGTATCATTGAAGCTATGCTATTAGAGAACCCACCCAAAATGAATTCCAATGTAAAATAAGAAGCAAAAACCTTACGAGCACAGGAGATCTAGATCATATACCTCACCTGTCCAGTGAACACTAACTGAATGACATATTGAATACGACCGGAAAAGTTCTATTATGCAGTTAGAAAAAATTGGAATTGATAACCCCCAATAGACGGCCAATTTAAGTGTAGGTGTTGTTACGACGACGACACAATGCGAACGAAATAACCGAATTCGGAAAACTTAGGATGAAAAAATACGCATAACAACTTCACAAATCTCAATATACTAGAACTCCAGCCTCCCTCAAAAATATTCGTCGCCGTACATTTCGTAACGATACCGACCAAGAACCTCATCAAACCTCCCAATTCCGTCGTCAAAAACTGAAAATTTTAAAAACGGTACTTGAAGGAATTGTACAGTTGTATGTATAAGTACAATATTAATTGTAGGAACTACGTTGTAACTCAAATATCTAGATATAATGATGTCTTTAGTGTATTAGCAAATTAACACATTTTACATTTTACTCGACGTTATTACGTCGACGTAGACTTAAATTGTCAAACAGGTAGATAAATATTTCTATCTTTGTTTTAACCCAATCTTTCTCATCAATTTAATAAACAATTTGAAAAAAAAATTAAACAAAAACAATTTAACACTAATCTTTGACGTGCGACATAATTCTACTATAATCATTTAAATAAACAATTATGGTAAATAAAACATCCAAATGACGTATTGTACATATTTTGCAAAAAAATACATTATCGCGAACTATATTTGCTGCCTCATGTCCCTTATAAAACGGATAATCTGCCAATGAGCAAATTCAGTCGTAATTGTCAGACAAATCATCGCATCTTTACGCCTCACATTACCTGCAGTATAATATATAACGTGTACTTTGAACTAAAACAACTACTTTGGAAAAAATGGATTTTCTAAATATTAGCAAAATCAGCAGCACAGCTGCTCCGGATTTCATGATGAGTATACCTAAGATAGAATTCTCTTGGTATGATTATTCTTTATTCAGCATTATGTTATTGGGAAGCATTTTGATTGGAATATACTTTGGATGTATAAAACCCCAAGTAACAGCTACAGATTATTTGATGGGGGGAAAGAAGATGAAGGTCCTGCCAGTTGCATTATCTATGATAGCCAGGTAAGGTAATAACAACTAAATTGTATTTGAACTTTTTTGATCTTGTAATTACAGTGCAATATCAGGGTTCACATTATTATCTGTCCCAACTGAAATTTATCAATTCGGAGCTACATACTGGTTGAGCTGCGTAGCTGCGCTTGTGGTATCTATTTTTACGTACAACATCTATTTACCAGTATTTTACAAACTACAAGTGACGAGCACCTATGAATACTTAAAGATGAGATTCAATGGAAAAGTACGCTATGTGTCTTCCTTCTTATTCATATTAAATATATTCTTATTTATGCCAATAACCATCTATATTCCAGCATTAGCTTTCCAGCAAGGTATAGACACACATTTACTAAAATTAGTTATAATGCCTAACAATATTCTTTATAAATTCTTCTAGCAACCAACATCAACATTCATTTTATGACGCCCGTAATTTGTGGTATATGCATATTCTATACGACCATCGGTGGTTTAAAAGCTGTGGTATGGAGTGACGCTCTCCAATCTACAGCTATGTTAGGAGCAATGGGCGCTGTATTTTATCTAGGATTAGTAAACGCAGGTGGATTTACTAATGTATGGAACACTTCGAAGGCTGGGGGAAGATTATATATAGAGTAAGTAACTAAATAATTATTGTGCTATTTTAAACGTCAAACTTTTTTTTAGTGTAGACATTAATCCTCTGAAGAGACAAACACTTTGGGCAGCAATTCTTGGGCTTAGTTGCAGCTGGATTGCTCACATTGGAGTTGGTCAAGGCAGTGTTCAGAAATTCTTATCATTACCTTCAATGAAAGCCTGCAAACAGTATGAATTTTTAAGAACATGTTTTGAAATCTCCAATTAAATCATCAAATTTTAGAACAACTATTATCATGGCTATAGGAATGATGCTAACTAAGTCATATGTTGTACTGACAGGATTAATGATGTATGCGAAATATCACGAATGCGATCCAATTGCCACCAAACGTGTACAAAAAACAGATCAAATGATACCTTTCTTCGTATTAGATATTGCTCGCAATATTCCTGGCTTACCAGGCCTCTTTATAGCGGGTGTATTTTGTGCATCACTAAGGTATCATTTCCTCCATCTCAACATTTATTCTTGGTTAAACAGTTATCTTTCCAGTACATTATCTGCACTATTGAATTGCGTCTCTGGAGTTATTTATGAAGATTTCCTTAAAAAGTTTTTGCCAAAAGATTTATCCCAACAATCTGTTAGTAATATTCTCAAAATTATCGTGCTAGTTAGTGGCATAATATCTACAACTCTAGTTATCCTTGTAGAAAATCTAGGAAGTATATTTCCACTTGGTATGAAAATAACTGGCTTAGCGCAAGGGCCTCTTGTAGGTCTGTTTACTTTAGGAATGATGTTTCCTGTAGGCAACTCAAAGGTACACAGCAACCATATTGCCGATTATTTTTAAAATCTTTAAATTTACTTTTAGGGTGCTATTGCTGGAGGCCTAACTTCCATTGGTATTGTTTCTTGGATGCTGATTGGCGCTTATTATTACACAGGAAAGGGAATTTTACGCGACGTTACTAAACCTGTTTCAGTTGATGGTTGTCCGTTTCCTCTAAATGAAACATTGATTAGTACGCCAATTCCCGTTCCGTAAGAAATTAATTAAATAATAAGTCTTTGTATCATCCGTATTTATTTTTAGGGAAGACCAACTACCATTCTTCCTCTACAGAGTTAGTTATTATTACTATACGTTAATAGGAGCATGTATTACCATTATAGTAGGTCTCATCGTTAGTTACCTTACTCGAAAAAAAGACGACCCTCCAGTACACAAGGACCTTATTACTCCCTTAATGCATTTCTTGTTGCCACAAGAAGAGACTATTATTACTGAAAAGGTTTATTATCCTATTGGAAAGGCTTTGGAAGCATTACATATCGAAACAGAAGTATGTGAGAAGATAAAACAAATCAAACGATAATTTAAGTGTTTTTAGTTAATATTATATTACATATTATTTTTTTATTTTTTTATCATAATCCTCATGTATGTATATAGATATTATACTGTTTTTGTTGTATGTATATATACACAATAAATATTACATATGTACATTGAAAAAAAAACTACTTCAATTAACAATTACATTCAGACAACTACAACATTTAATCCCGTACATTTTCTTATACTTTTATAAAATCTAAAACTATCATTTCTATCCTTGATTAGTTGTTTTACAACTATTAAACGTGTTTTTTTAGATATATTAGGAAAACAAAGAATAGTTCTTTTTATCTTCCAATTCACTCTTTTTTCAGAAATTTAGGAAAATGTAATTACTCATTGTTTCTTATTCTTGAACCCACTGAAACAGAATTACTGACAGTTCAATGCTTATAAGTATAGGTATATTAATAAATGAAAAATAATTATGAAGATATTCTGCAAATGTTGACAGCAATAAAAGCAAAATGTTCGTACAAAACTGAATATTGTAACACGTATATGAAAAAAATCAAAATATAACCGAAATAGTAACGCCTTTAACATTCTCTGCTGGTAAAACCTCTAGTGAAAGAAAGTTTGTTTTCTAAGGTTACTGGGAGGGAGAATTTTGTCGTGTTTGACTGTCTCTAACAGAATATTTCTAAATTAATAACAATTCACTTCGATTTAATTAAGTTGTTTAGTCTACTACTGCAATTTATTTGAAGTTCGACGCGTGTTATAATTTGTATGCAACTCACCTTACACTAACCGCATACATAGTGATATGTAATTTGTTGAGTCTTTCATAAGTATTTTTGTTTTCTGCATTTGTTTATCCTTGCATTTTTTTTGTTTTACACATAATATACGTATTTATAGTAATTTATAAACGTATGCAGATCTACATAAATAAAATGTTGAGAAAAGAAACAGCCAACGTACAATCATGGTAAGTAGAGATTGGACACTTTCAATACTTTGTTAGATGGAAACTGTCCAATCTGTACTTATCATGAGTGTACATAAGATGAGGATGGTAGATAGTACAAGATATAATTTTCACTTCACATTAGATGGCAACGAAATATTTGATTGATTTAATTGAAAGACAACTTCTCTTTCTAGTTTACTGTTTTTTGTATCTAGGTAATCAGCAGAATCAGTCTTCTGCTGATGAGGTTACGAATAGTAACGAAATGCCCATTAATATATTCCATATTTAAGTGAAGTTGGAAATTTAATTTATTATTTAGAAACGGCACGCGAAAGTACAACTACCTTTAGTGAAACAAATCAGTAGAAGAAACGACCCAACCTATCCAATATGAATACATGTTTAGCAATAAATATGAAATAGTTAGACTAAACGAGGTATACGAAAGCTTGAGGCTACCACTTCGATACTCATATGGGCGCCATACACCCCCAATTATATGATAGACCTCATACAGAGGTATTTTGGTGTCACTGGAACTATGCCATTAGAGCACCCACCCAGAACGAATCCGAATCAAGTGAGAAGCGAGAACCTGACGAGCATATGAGCTCTAGGGATAGTACTCGCACTACCGTATACCTCGCCCGTCAAATTAGTGAAAACTAATTGAATAGCATGTATTCATATTGAATCCGACCGGAAAAACTGAATCTTGGAGTTAGAACAAACTCACAACCCCCCAAAAAAGAGCAAACTAAGTGTATGTGTTGTCAAACGACAACACAATGCGAATTAAATAATAAAAACCGGAAAATTTGGGACAAAGAAACGACTAGGTAATTAATTGCGGCACAAATGGGGGAGTATATTGTAGGCAGAAAGAATGCGAACATAACCTCAACAGACAGTAATTCACTTGTACGTCTGCTACCGACAACGATAGAACTCGAATTGAACGACTTCCGGAGATAATTACAAAACAAATATATACGTCAGTCAAAGACATTCGTGATGTCAACACACAATTAATTAATTAAGTACCGTGAGTATATGCGAGGCATTTTATAGTTTGAAGAAACGAAATTTAATTTCAAGAGATATTACCGGTAAAATGTGGATTAATTAGCGTTATTTAATTAATTGATTACTGCACGAATATTCAGGGAATTTGTAGTTAGAAGTAACGCGAATAATTTAATTTTAACGGACAGCAATTCGACAAACGTCCGTCCGCAACAACGACTCAACTCGAACTAAGCGATGTGCACTGGTATATGTAAGCAATGTATAAGTACTTAGTTCAAGGATATTAGTGACGTCAGTAAATTAAAAAGTCATTTACGTATAGTCATTTGTTTACGCAAGTTCTATAAATAAATATATATATATTTATATATATGGAGAAAGTTATATACAGTGAGGTATATACAGATTCTTATATACTTCATTACCTATTCCCGTACAGTACAGGATACGAAATGTTTTAATTGAGCTCCTCCAGAAGATAACACTTTTGTATATCTGGCAGCCTTTTTTGTTGAAAATTTCATGCTCTACAGAAAATGCCTTGCATTTTTTTGATAGCTGGCGCCGTTAAGGCTGGGACTCGGAGGAACGTTTTCATAATATTTTTGCTTCTTTTGCAGGCGCAGCTTCAACGGCGCAATCTATTTAAAAAATTGAAAGAGCTTTTTTGTAGAGCATCAAATTTCTATAAAATGTCCCAGAGACCACTATGGTTATGACCTTCAAGTTATACTATTTTCAAAGGTATGATAGGTACTGACACACATCGACAGACTCTAATCGTTAGCAAGTACATATTGCAAAATGGAAAATTTCTGTTTCTATTGAGTGTGTTTCCGTATAAAAAATTTTGCATCGGACATACCAATATGTACTGTACCTACGCAACGCAAATTTTCAAATTATTTAGGTTCGGAATCATTAATTTTCGCATTGTTATTAGCAAACAGTAATTAAACAATAAATTACTCCAGAGTCTACTTGAATACATAGTGTAAATATATTTAAGCACATTCTCATATATGTACAGCTAAAGTCAACACACGCACAATAATAGAAGGGTTTAATAGGAATTTATATAATTATCTCTGATATCTATACAATTCAAGTATATTCCTACTGTGTAAAAATATAATCAGTTCTAGTTAGATGCACAGGAAATAAACTGAAATGCTTTCTCGATAATTGTAATTTAAAATACATATATAAATATACTGCAACAAAATGTTGAATCAGACATCTTTTATATTAAATCTTGATCAAAATAGGATTGAATTCTCATGGTATGATTATTGTTTGTTTACATTAATGCTAGGACTCAGTGTTTTAATAGGAATATATTTTGGATATTTTGGAAAAAAACAAACAACAGCCAATGAGTATCTTTTAGGAGGTAAAACAATGAAAGTATTCCCTGTAGCCATGTCGTTAGTAGCCAGGTAATTCTATCTTATTTATTGCCATAACCTGAAAACTTAAACTTATATCATAATTTTAGTAATATATCCAGTATTGCCATGTTGTCAATACCAGCTGATGTTTATAAATATGGAGCTACAGTTGTATTTTTATCCATATCTCATATTATTGGTTGTATTGTGGCCGCTTACATCACAGTACCAATATTCCATCAACTGCAAATTACCAGTACATACGAATATTTGCAATTAAGATTTAACAACAAAATCAGGCTGATGGGGTCCATTTTATATAATATTAATACAATGCTGTATTTACCAATTGTTATATATGGTCCGGCTTTAGCATTATCACAAGGTAAGGTTCATCTATAAGCGCCCGACTGAGAACGCGTGCCCCAGTGTTTTTGCTGTTCATATCTACGCCTCCCATTATGAAGTTATCCATAACCAACTCAGCACTGCCGTACCCCAAAGCATTCTACAGTCAAAGAAGACAGAGCGGATTTTTGACTTATCAAAAGATAATAATAAATAATAAAAGATGAATTTTAGTAAAGCTCTATACTCTTCTGCCGATAAAATTTCTCTCTAAGGCAGTCACAAGCGATATATGTGGAACAACTGAAACATACCCAAAGTATTTTTAGAATCCGTGTCTGTCCAGCATGTGCATATTGTAATCTTAATTTCAAAATCAATTTTCGTTCTGAAATTCTATAATAGTTATATATACAGGGTGCCCACCTAGTACGCGGAAGTGCAATATATTGGTTCATAAGAGACATAACTGAATTTTTTATTTTTGATGTGTTTAGTTAACTCAAGATCTACAGACTATATATAATGTCGATTATACAGAGTGTTCCATTTCTTCTGGACAGCTAGCAACTTTGTCTTTTTAAATGCAAACCTACAGAGTGTCCGCGATATACAAAGCATGCTTTTAAGGGATGATAGCTACAACGATTTAGAAACAAAAACATATAATACACCTTGGGTCTATCTGTAGGCGTAAACGAGAAAAAAAATTATTTCTAAAAACCTTATTTGGTCAAACTGTACAAGAACACTCATCCATATTGCTTCTTAAATAACCAAAAAACCACATCAAAAATTTAGGGTTGAAAATAACTGAAAACAACGATGAACACAAATTATTTAATACTTTGAAATTGAAGCGTGGTGTCATTTCTCTTACACCATACTGTACACGTATTCAATAGAATCCCAGATGCAAGCCAAGCATCATCTGTTTATACGACCTTGAACTACATACTATTGTATCGTACCAAGACAATGGCCATACGTTTTAAAATAAAGATACCTTTGCGTTTTTTTAATAATGTTATGACAATAAAATCGATGTTATGTTGAAGTTTGAGTGAAAAGGACGTATTTAATAGCAGCTTCCGATCGGTAAATAAAAATTTAAGTTGCGGGAAAGTCGCATTGAATAAAAACAGTGTAATTACAGCAATTATGTTATGGCAATTTAAGCTTTTTCGTAAAGGCTACTACAAAATTGAGTTCTTTTTTTTTGTGATAAATTGGTGGTCCTAAAAAGGACTTTTTTGAGAGACAGGAGAAAATGTATTACAGGAAAGGCTCGATGTGTTGCTCATTTTCAAGAACACACGCCTGTAATCGTCGGGTAAATCCTGCACTGATCGGCTGCCGGTGTACAGTATGCGTCGAAGTTTGTGACATGAGAAATATTTTTTTTCTCGTTTACGCTTACAGATAGACCCAAGGTGTATCATATGTTTTTGTTTCTAAATCGTTGTAGCTATCATCCCTTAAAAGCATGCTTTGTATATCGCGGACACCCTGTATATTTGTTATCATTTATTTTGAATTTCCATGAAAAACAAATGGTACTTTATGTATAGTGCCTACTCATAGGAAAAACTTAAGCGTTTTTGAAATATTTAGCTTATGTTTTTTTATTCGATTTCCGGTAATCATTATATCGGAAATTCTCTGGTTATGCCAATCAATAGAAAGAATATTTTTTGACCATATGTTCAGCAACAATGGCTCTTTAGAATGCCATGTCAGAAACTGAGCTACAATATACAGAGTACACAAAAAAGCTTGCAAATTTGAGGAAGAAAAGCAACATATAAAGTCTGTAGATCTTGAGTTAACTAAACACATCAAAAATAAAACATTCAGTTATGCCTCTTATGAACCAATATCTTGAACTTCCGCGTACTAGGTTAGCACCTTGTATATACAGTGTGGTCATAAAGTTTGGAACCAAGCTTATAACCGCATTATTTTACATTTTTAGGAAAAACGCTCGGACAGGTAAATTTTGTTTTTTAAGACGCCATCTTTTGACATACAATTTTTTTCTATGACGTCATTGGTTTTTGGAGTGATGACGTCATCAACCCTTTTTTTAAATGGCATCCATATTATTTTTTTATCGTTTTTGGTAGATCTCTATATCCTCCAAGTGTGTGATATAAAACAATTGGTATGTTGCATCACAATTTTTTTTAAATAATGTAAATTTAGAAAAAAATAAGAAAATTTTATTTTTCTACAAAATTAAAATTAAATGAAAAAAATACATCTGAACTTAAATTTATTGTAACAGTTAACGTAAATTTTCAAAATGGACCCCACCAACCAACTGACACTGTCCCAGCCGAGTGTAAACACTTCGTATAGTCGCCTCAACTATGTCTGGGGATATTTGTGTAATTTCTACGCGAATTCGTTGTTTTAAATCTTCTAAATTGTTCGGTTTGTTAAAATACACTTTCGATTTCAAATAACCCCGCAAAAAAGTCTAAAGTTTTTTTCACACTTCTGTCTTGTGTGAGGACTTAAATATTCTTCTTGAACAAAGCGGATCGTATGTTACTATGCAAAAAATTTACAAAGACAAAAACACGCACTTTTTTGCAAGATATTTCTTTATGACATTCTTTCTTCTCTTTGTACAAATTATGTACAACAATAATATTTTGAACTTCTTTCTATGGCGACAACATTGTTGAATTATTTACTTCTATTTTTGACGTTAAATTTGTTAGTCATTGCGTAAAAATTGTTCATTTTCGCTAAATAAAAAAATTGCACATTTATCTGAGCGAAAAAGAATCGAAATTTTAATTACGGTTGGGTATGAGGACAGACAAAGAACACATGCAGAAGCATGCGAACTGTTTAACCATGAACATCCTGATAGACCTCCAATTGCCAGGTCTACGGTGAATTTTGTAGAAAAATAAAATTTTCTTATTTTTTTCTAAATTTATATTATTTAAAAAAAAATTGTGATGCAACGTACCAATTGTTTTATATCACTATTTGGAGGATATAAAGATCTACCAAAAACGATAAAAAAATAATATGGTTGCCATTTAAAAAAAGGGTTGATGACGTCATCACTCCAAAAACCAATGACGTCATAGAAAAAAAATGTATGTCAAAAGATGGCGTTTTAAAAAACAAAATTTACCTGTCCGAGCGTTTTTTCTAAAAATGTAAAATAATGCGGTTATAAGCTTGGTTCCAAACTTTATGACCACACTGTATAGGTATATCGCTCTGTAATATTAGAGTTTCCATCCCAGAAAATTCATTTCTATACATTTAAATATCTATCAGATATACCACCAAACGCCGTCAAAGATGTCTAATTCTCTCTAATTTCAGTTACACCTGTAAATTTACATTTAATCAATCCAATAATATGTGTCATTTGCATATTCTACACTACTATTGGTGGATTGAAAGCTGTTATATGGACAGATACTCTACAATTGACCGCTATGTTTGGAGCCTTAATAGCAGTTCTTGCAATAGGTGTGAATTCCATCGGCGGTTTGCAAAATGTTTTGATACACGCATCTGCAGGAGAAAGACTCAATTTTGAGTAAGAATATATATCAAAATATGCGGTAAGCTAAGTTATCTATTAAACACTTACGTATTGTTGTACAGCTATGACATTGATCCAACTAAACGAGATACATTCTGGGCGATTGTAATTGGTTGGACGATATTTTCGATGCCTCAAATTGCAATCAATCAAGGATCCATACAAAAATTTTTGTCCCTTCCTACAATATCAGACACTAAAAAGTGAATACCAACTAATGCAAACATGAGTATTAAATTAATCTGAGCCTTCTTCTAGATCACTGATTATATATGGATTTTGTACAATATTTTTCAAATGTTCAGGTATTCTAACAGGACTGATTATGTACGCTAGATATCGTGATTGTGATCCATTTACTTCTAAAGTGGTGAAAAAGGATGATCAACTACTTCCATTTTACGTCGTCGATGTCGCCGGTGAAGTACCAGGTTTGTCCGGTTTGTTTATTGCAGGGGTATTCTGTGCCTCGCTTAGGTAATATTAATATTTTTCACTGCAATTTTCTAATTTCTTTTCATTTCCAGCACCTTATCTGCCCATATGAATTCACTTTCCGGTCTTATATACGAAGATTTTGTATCACATTTTGTGCCAAAAGATATCGATGATAGGAAAGTCAGTAATATTCTCAAAGTTATTGTGGTTATAATTGGTGTTGTAGCTACTTGTTTAATCTTCGTTATACAACATTTAGGAGGTCTTTTTGCATTGGGGATAACTTTATCTGGAATTACAGCTGGACCACTCTTAGGTTTATTTACTTTAGGAATGGTGTTTCCTTTTGCGAATTCAAAGGTAATATATTGTAGAGTGGTAAGTACAAAGCAATAAAATAATTCTAGGGAGCATTGATCGGGAGTGCGACGTCTTTAGTGTTGACGTCTTTTATAGTAATTAAGAATCAGATCTATAAAGCCAGCGGAATTATAAACTATCCACCGAAACCATTATCAGTGGACGGTTGTCTTAGCAATTCTACAAACTTCACAGTGGGTCCAATTTCTAAAACGTAAGTTATAGCGCACCAATACTAGAAACTGAATGCTGCTATATGTGTGTATATTTATTTCAGAGTAGAAACATCAGCTGAAGATGTGTTTGTATTATTTAGAATAACACATTATTATAACACCTTCATAGGAGTGGTTATATTGCTGCTAGTTGCTTTGCCAATTAGTTGGTTTACAAGAAAGAATGAACAAGTTGACACAAACCTTATTACACCTCCTATGCGGTGGGCAGTGCCTAAAGAAAGTTCAGAAAGGAAAGATGCCATTAGTATGGAGGAATTAACCCCATTGAATGGAAAAATGACGTATTAGACAAATCTATATAATTTTTAATTTAAGAAAATATAGCAGACAACAAAAAATCTTCTTCAAATGTGATAATGCGAATGTGTATTGAAAACATGGCCATATACATGTACGTCGATTGTGTTGTATAACACGAACAAAATGTCTGTAGTTGCGTAAAATAGTAAACAATAATGAAAAGTATTCTATAGTAAAAATCACTAAATACAGTGTATATAGTTTAAGATATTGTCAAAGTGTGTTCTGTTTCTGCGTTCTTAAATGTTCTTAAACGTGATAATAAACGGCAAAATCGTTTATAATAATAATAATAGTTTATTGGAAACAAATGTTTCAAGTCATACATTATATAACAAATTATCCAAATTCATAGATAAGATATTCTCTAGCGGAATAAAAATTATGATTACGTAACATTTGCTTAAGCTCAATTTTAAATTTAATACTAGGAAGATTAGTTAAATTTACAGGTACCTAATTCATTATATAACTTAATTCCAAATATACCAGGGGAACCTTCAGTTAAACTTAAAGTGTTTTTTGGGTAACAGAATTGTCTCGAGTGAAATAGCAATGAGATGAACGAGCATCTAGATTAAGTTTATGGGTATGCACTAACAAACAAACCTCTAGTATATATAAGCAAGGATATTCGTGGTCGGCACGATTCATTAGATTTTACCTTCAGTATAGTGCGAACTATGCGCTTTTGAATTAAAAATACTTGATACGCATGTGGCGAATTACCCCAAAATACGATACCATAAGTCATTCTTGATTGCACAAAACTAAAATATAATATTCAAATAACACTTACACCTATAAAATCACATAAAAATCAAATCTGATATGCAGCTCTGCTTAATTTTACACATAAATCATGACAGTGTAGTTTCCAAGTGAAGGTGTCAGTAAAATGCATACCTAGAAAATTTGTATCCTGTTGCAGACTTAAACTAGTGTTACTATATTTAAACTGGGAATAATAATTAATTAATCTTTGTCTGGTATGAAACAAGAGTACAACAGTTTTCGTAGGATTTCAATGCAATTTGTTAGCTGAAAACCATTTAACAAGTCGTTCCAAAAGTAAATTGTCTGCTCTCACAGCATCCTCTTCCGATATACTAACAGAAATTGCTGATGTATCTTCCGCATACATTACAATAATGTAGCAATTAAAAATGTAACGATGTCATTAACAAATAACGAAAATAAAATAGGACCCAAAACAGATTCTTGAGAAATTCCCAATGAAATAGGAACAATATTGGACCTATATACACCGCCATTCTCATGCATGGTAATTTGGACATACTGTGACCGATCCTCTAAATAAGAAGTAAGCCACTGGCAGACCGGACCATGAATGCCATATGCGTTCAATTTTTCTAATAGTAGTTTATGTGGAACACAATCAAATGCACGACTTAAGTCGCAAGATAATCCAACTGGATAGTGTTTATTTTCAATTGAATGTAGAAGTGCCTCATAAAATTCATAAATAGCGGACACCGTGGATTTTCCAGTTCGGAAACCATGTTGAGAGCCACTAATAATATTAAATTTACTTAAAAATGAGTTTAGCGTTTTCAGCATGCCATATTCAAAAAAGTGTGGCTATAGCCGATGTTACAGACACCGGACGGTAATTCTGCACACATTTTTATCGTTTTTTTTATGTATTGGTCTGACACATGCAAGTTTTAGTGATTTCGGAAAAATTTCCATTCGAAATGATTCGTTCATAAGATCAGTAAGAGGTCTCCACAAGACAGCCTGCATCTCTCTAACAAGACAAGCACTAATCTCGTTCGAGCCACAGGATCTTTTGTTTTTTAAACAGTTGAATATCAAGCTAAATTCCGCTTCTGAATATCCTATAAGAGCCATCGAGCTTCCATTTTGTCGAATAGAAAGTGGTAAGTCAACTGTAGATATTTGATCCACAATTTCATGAGCAGCCTTTGCAAAAAAGTTATTAAATTCTGTTGCAATTAAGGTAGGATCCACGATAGTATTATTTTCAGAATTTTGAATAACTATATCTTCGTGTTGTGAACAATGTTTATTGGTAAGTCGATTAATCACGTTCCAAGAGGAGTTACTTTTGTTGTCGGAAGTTAATATCTGTCTGGAAAGAAAATCCTTCTTAGTATTAGAACAGAGATAGTCATATTCTTGTTTCTTCGGTTTATATGTGTCGTTCAAAATAGGATATTTTGCTGTTAACACGTGTAAATCCGTCCGGGCGTTCCGTTTAAAACAAAAAGTTGGACGTATTGCCGATTAAACCGGAACTGAAAAAAATATAAACTGTATTGCATAAAATGCATTTATATTAACTATACCCCCATACCAAATTTCAGAAATCATAATTTTCAAATAACAGTTATTCGGCCGTTCCGGGACTTTTTACTAACGCTGTATATGAAGATGGCCACTCACACAACTGCGCCTTTTAACAATAATAATTGGCGCCAAATTCAAATGATAAAAGCTATAACAAAAGTAAGTGGTAAATTTTTAGTGACTTTTTCAAATCCTATCCGAAATAGGGCACAAAGAGCTAATTTACATATAAAGTTCCAAATCGCTGGAATTAAATATTTATTTGCAATTATTATTTTGCAATAAATACATACTTCCGTCCTGTTTGAACTTATGACTTAATTACATATTATTTACCAAATATTTACATATTCATCCAATAGTTACAGAAGTCTTAAAATTTTGAAGACGCAAAATATGATACTATTCTGTTATCACCAACAAAAATATTTTAGTATTTAGTTTATTTACGTATTAAATGATTCGAAAACATATTCATAATAATAAATGTTGCTACAAACTATTTTGCTTCTAGCAGTCTGTCAATCGATGTCGGCATACCAGACGAACTTTCTGTATAACTTGTAGCTGCGTTTTTCTCGTCTTACATCTGCTCTTGTAATGTTCACCAACTTACCTGCCAACTTCGCTCAGTACATCGCGTATAATTCTGGTGTAATCAGGTGGAGTCTAATCGTCCAACTATCCCTGTTCATTTAGAATATATATTTCTTTGATTTGAAACAGAACCACCAAAACTAGAGCGAGTTCACTTTCCACTAGCTCCAAATATTTTGAATTGTCAACAAGCTATCAATAAAGAATGGCTAAACGTTTAGTTTCGTCAAAAATTAGTAATGGACTTCCATCATTTGCTCAAGGTTGCTCTCACCAATAGCAGTACTTATTTTTTGGTAACTAATAAAATTGAGAGAATATTTGTTTTAACAGCGACGTGTAGCCCAGTGCCTAGCGCGCTCGCTTCACAGTCCGGTGGTATCGGGTTTGAACCCCAGTACGTTGTTTCGCAATTTGGTTTTCTGTAGTTTCCGAAATTGCATAGCAAATGCAAAAAGATTACATCTTAAGTCGGTCTGCAGCCGCAAGCGCAATAATAACTAATGCCAGCCCATGCCCCCTATACCTAATTGGTGCAAGCATTTGGGGGTTGTGATGGCGTGAATTGTTATTGTTATTATAAAATATAGGAAAAAATATTCAAAATGCTAGATGTAATTTAATTTATACCAAATAATTGCATAAATCAAATTAAGTAAGAAGGGTTGAAGCGTTTAAAAGCTCTATAAATAATATTTTATTATCTTATGTTATTTTAGGGAAAGTACATTAAATAAATAATTTAACTACAAATATGTGATTAATTTGTTGATTGTAATTACTACTGAATCACAATCAAGTTCTTTAAATCACAAAATTTTAGGTGATGAAATGCTTTCATTAAGCATCTTTAGTTCTTCTGCAGTGGCAACACCATATAGTTTTACGTTTTCTGCTGTGGGTATAGCCCATTGCATACATGGTGTAATGAGGTCTCTATCAACAGGTTTTTCTCGTCCGGTAAACCAACTTACAGGTAAACCAATGCCTAATACAACGAGCATACCAATTAAAGTGTAATAATAATGACTTATTCTAAATAGCATAAATACGTTTTCTTCTGCATTTGGAGTTCTGCAAATAGTATGAAATCATATATCAATAATAAATACACAAAATTCAGGTAGTCTTACATTGTGTTGGATTCAAATATTGTAATATTATTCGAACAGCCTTCTATGGAAGCAGGCTTTGATGCATATTCAAAAACACCTGTCGCTTGGTATAATTGATTACCAACCATCATGATAGACCCAAATAGTAAAGATGATATACTACCCGCTAAAGCACCCTAGATTTTAAAACATGAATTCAGTTTGAAAGTAGGAATTAAGATAGGTACCTACTTTGGCATTAGCAGAAGGAAACAGCATTCCTAGCGCAAATAATCCTAACAGGGGTCCAGCAGTAATTCCAGCAAAAGCAATAGATAGCGGCAAGATGCCTCCAAGTTTCTCTACTACTAATACCATAGTTGTGGATGTAACTCCAATGACTATTACTATGCCTTTAAGAATCTTACTAACTTGCTCGTCAGTGATATTTTTTGGTACAAACCTTGATACGAAGTCTTGATAAATTGTTCCCGAAAGCGCATTCATGTTAGCGGATAGAGTACTGCAATTATAGGATAATTTTATATTTGATAAACATAAGCTTCAGAATATTGACTAATTTAGTACTACCTTAATGCAGCACAGAAAACACCAGCAATGAACAACCCTGGCAAGCCTGGTATTTTGTTAGCTACGTCCATAATGTAATATGGTAATAATTGATCACTTTTACTCACTCGTTTAAGCAAGAATGGATCACAGTCATGATAGTGGGCATACATAACCAGTCCTGTGAGAACACTTGCTGCTTTACAGAATATAGATCCAATCGCAAATATTAACATTGTCCTAAAACATGTAAAAATTATTTAGGAAACATTAAAATGTGTAGCTACTAAAATAGATTGATATACTTTTTAACTTCTTCTATACTAGGCAATGATAGACACTTTTGAACGGCACCTTGGTTAATCGCGACCAAAGATGACCAATGAATACTCCAACCAATTATCAACGCCCAAAACGTATCCCTATTAGTTAAATCTACGTCGAAACTAGAAATGAAAACAACTTTAAGTAGCATTCTTTTACGATAAGTATATACATATAGTACTTACTCAAGATTAAGACGTTCTCCTGCTAATGATCTGCTGAACACAGTTCCCATTCCTCCAACGGCTTCTATTCCCACATATAGAACAGCGACTATAGCAGCAATCATAGCACCAAATTGTATAGTATCTGTCCAAACAACCGTTTTTAAACCACCTATAGTTGTGTAAAATATGCATACGGAACATATTATCGGATTGACAATGTGTAGATTGATTGGTGTTGCTAAAAGAAATATAAGGTCAAATATATACATATTATAAAAACATCGAAAAATTTATTTTTGGCCAATGCAATAGGATCACCATTTTGCACAAATTCTGTTATAAAAAAGTACTAACAATAAGAGTATAGGATATAGTCAGACCGCCACAAAGAATTCACAAACAAATTAAATGTTTAATAATATCTAATATGGTGAGGAAATATTGAAGTAGGATGCATTAAATAACACCATTCTTTCAGTATTCTTATAAAAAATCCTACCTCAAAAGAACAAGAAACTTTAAACACGACCAATTTGGTTCATCCTAGACTTCAAATACGCTCCAAAACAAAAAATAATAAAAAATAATAAAAAAGTACGAAAGACAATTCGATAAATAAAAAGATTATCGAAAAATATAGTAAATGACAATATACCGCAATAGTCACAGAAGTAAGATCGATTGGGCAATATATACATTTGGTTGCATGAAAAATATGACAACTCTTGTAACGCATTGCTTATATTAACAGTTGCATAAAATTCCAAGAGTCAATGATATTTGGACAATTAAATAAAAATAACACAAATTAATATATCTCATTGTTATAGATACATAGTTTCATGTTAATTGATATTGAAGTTGAACAAGTTGTAGTAACACATCTACTGCAAATACATAAATAAGGAACTAAGCAAATGTGACTGCAACCCTCCAAAATTTGTTAGGGATACTGCATATTGAAAACCAAATGATGACTAACTGCTCGCCAAACAGCTTTTACCAAGCTTCTTGTGAGATTATAACCTAAAAATGAAATTCCAAATGCTGTTATTTTAACAATGAGCGTTGCTATTTACCAAAGGTAATTTTCATCATAGTTTTTAATATTCACAACTAGAAAAAAGTGACGTGGAGTTATGTTCGGCAAATATAGAAGTTGAAGCACCAATTGTTTTGATTTTATAATTTGTTGGGGGGACATTTTGGTGCAACAAACGTAAATAAAAACTTGCACCGAACGTTTATTTCAAATTTCTAATATTAAATTTCCAAAACGCAATAACAAATAAGTTACACATTACCTGAATCGTTGACTATATTCTTGTTGAAGCTATAGAGCACCGATCAAACCAGAAAAAGATGGTTATAGAATCATAAGTTAAAGTGTGCTCACACTCCAAGAAAGATTTTAGCTCCTAAATTTATTTTTGCAATAGTATCTATTTCTGTAACAATATCTATTTTTGTAACAAATCGGTTAGGACACATAATTTAGTGTATCAAATAATAGCTGGTTAAATGTTTGCCATGAGGCATGTATGTATATTTTGCAATATCTATAAACATCGAATATTATCAACTACACGAGTTTGATGTTTTTGGACTTTATCTATGTTTTTTTTTGAAAAATGGTGAAAACTGTGTACTTTCTTCCATTTAATTAAAATTTAAAATGTTTTCTGTAGTATAATGTACGCAACAATTCTTATTACAAAATTACTCGTCATCTCCTCTTATGTTGTTAAAGACCATAATAAATAAGAAATAATTGTCATTATATCATATTCGATATCATATTCAACAAATACTCAGTTTTCGTCAGCACACATCAAGTTTGCATGCACCAGTTTATTTTAGTTAATTTACTTACCTTGAGCTAGTGCTAAAGCGGGTCCATATATTACAATCGGTAAATATAACACCATAGCAATATTAAACAACAGCGATGCCATACTTCGCGTTTGAGCATTGAACCTCATTTCCAAGTATTCATAAGTGCTAGTGACTTGAAGTTTATGAAATACTGGCATAGTAATATAGGATGCAATTGGACACGTAACCAGTATACCAAAGAAACATAATGCATAAGTGAAACCAAAGTTGTAAGTATCCGCTGGTATTGATAGTACTGTTATACCAGATACATGACTGCAATTTTAAAATAACCAGTTCAATTAATGTTACAGTAAAACCTGGGACTAGCGGCCACTAGAAAAGTCAAAATTTTTGGCCGTTATTCAAAGGTGTCCGCAAAAGACAGGTGATGGATATTACTCACGCCAAATTCTAAGCAAATATTTTCACATGGTAGCTATTATTTTTCTTTTGGAAATAAAATTCATTTGGACATTATTTTAAATGATTTTATCTAAACTTAAAATAGAGAATACAGAGACACATATATAGTGAATTAAATGTGTATACATTTTGTTTTGCGTTCGTTGGTAATATACATATATATAAGTATACGTTTACATAGATTGCTTTTATTTTTTGACAAAAAATGCTTCAATTTTTGTTTGTTTTAAATTTTTTAACTTAGATTTATAAATTTCACTTACACATTTGTGTAAAATTTTTGAAATGTCTATACTATGTCACCATTATTGTTACACAGGAAGTAACTCTATATTTCTCTGAATTTGTCGCATACTTCACCCATATTTGACAAAGTTGACTTTGGATCTTCAAACTCTTCTATCTCGTTGTTATCGGAATCATCATCATTATTGCGTAGTTCTTCAACTACTTCTGCTAAACTAAAATCAAGATCAGCGCCTTTTGTTTAATCAATGATCCAAATATGGGAATGTTTTTATTTCTAGCCATGCAGAACGACTTATACACAACTTGATCCACTGCTACTCTATCCGTTTTAGGAAATTACCGTTTCTGATTCAAATTAATAGCTTCTTCATACATCCTTTTAATATCACTTTGTTGTCGTTAATTTGAGTTTTTCCAAATCCGAATTTTTCAGCTTAAATTATACTTATCACTCTCCTCGATAATATCAATTTTGTCTTTCAGTGACGAACGTTTTTTTTTAGCGACATATTCAATCACTTCACGAACACAACGATAAACTTAAACTGATCGAATGAACAGGCGTTTTCGGAAACTGCTACAAGCGGTTGCTGTTGTAAAATAATTCTATCGTGTTTCATTATAACTAACAATAAACCCTTACAAGTAAATTCTGTCACCTTCTTTAAACTGAACAACAAATACGTGAGTTTTAAAATTTTCGATACGGACAACGTCAGTTATTGGGAGGTAAATTTTATTGCTTTTATGCAATAAAATATTGGGATCGTCTCGCCGTGGCCGCTTTGTAAAGGCAGCCGTTATTACAAGGTTTGTATATATGGAAATACTCGTATTGTAGATTTTTGCAATGTTAAAGCTGGCCGTTATCACAGGTGCCGATATATACAGGTGGCCGTTAACACAGGTTTTCCTGCAATTCGTAAAGTATAAATATGAATAAAGTTACTTACCTGGCAACTAGAGAAATGGCTATCGGTAAGACCTTCATATTCTTCCCACCCAACAAATATTCTTGAGCACTATTTTGTTTCTTCCCAAAACATCCGAAGTAAATGCCAATAACAACACTGCTTCCAAGCATAACACAAAAAATGCAGTAGTCATACCACGCAAATTGAATTTGCTCAATGGTATTAATCGAATCATTGCTAGAATTGAACATTTTACTCTACTATATTATTAAATTAACGGATGATCGTTGATATCTAAAATAATGATCACTTCATGAGCTCCCTTATAAATCCACTTGAGGGTATTTGATACAGTTTAACGCACGTAATTACTAATAAATCATTATAAGACTTAGAACATCATGCTATTGTTTCAAAACAGACGCGTGGATTCCGTTACGTTTTCTTTACTTTAGATATACTTATGTTTATCTAAGTTAACTTGTATTATTTTCGCCTATTCAATTAGTTTCACGCCACAATATTTTTACAGGTTCTGTTAGTGCGTTTAGATAAGTGTAATGATAACTTTTTAGACTGTTAGTGATTTAAGATTATTTATCAAGATACGTAGTATTTAGCAGTAATTTCACTACAATTGTTTTTCTGAATAGCATATATCTAAGGTGCAACACTAATGCAATGAAATCTTATCATCCAGGCTGTTATGGTAGGTACCTAATGCCGTCAGACATAGCTTGCTAATTTTAATGGCCAATTCAATAAAACACTAGAAAATTAAAACGTGGCACCGCTTTCGGATGTTTGCATTCGTCGAATGCTGACAGGTTATCGATCGTCCATACTGAAAATCAAACACTATCTATCCTTATAATAAAAATAATAATAATAATAATAATAATAATAATAATAATAATAATAATAGTAATAATAATAATAATAATCCCACCGAGGAGCCGTGGGACCTTATCGCTGGTGGTGGGGCTCAGTCGCTGCCTCTATTCGAGCCTGACGGGACGGGGGGAGGCAGTGAAGCTAAGGACGGCTCAGCCTTTCTGTATCACCTCACTTTTCTTCAACTAGCCTTGGGTGAGGTACTTCTTCTCTTGTCTTCCACTATCGGTCTCTCTTGGCCAACGCTTGTTCTTTTCAGATCCCGACGCTATTAGGTATCGAGGGCTAGGGATCTACGCACTTTTCTTCCTTTTGTGTTTGGGGACTCCATCGACCGTTGGAGCCGCCACAGAACGATACCCAGGGGGCTTGCCTTAATCGGCCGGCCCGTGGACACTGCTACGCCACAACCCTAAGTCACGGGGGACTGCACGTGCCAAGGACTGCATAGCTGGGGGGCAAACCCAGCCGTTAGCGTGTGGAACTCTGGATACCGGGCGACCTCCAGTTTCAATAGCCCTCTCGTAGTGAAGGCGGGGCTCTGCTGCGAGTGACAGAATTAGTCCCCAGCTACTCGTGGGAACGTTATGGATAGAAACGCTGAATTTACAAAGAAAGATGAGCGAACTGAGACCGAAGGAGACGAACGGACAAAGGACAGGGACGAATGCGAACGGAAGCAGAAGGAGGCGTTAATCTTTGCTAGGAGGAGTTCCCTGGCTTGGACCCCTCCCTCTACTCCCACTGTGCCGACTGTGGAAGAGCAGATAGCACCTGAGGCTGAAATGGATGACCCATGGCAAGACGAAAAAATGGACGGTAGCCCCATTTACCAATTGACTCAAGAGGAGGACCTGGCCCAATCAGCTAAAAAAAGGAAGAGAGGGCTAATATCACCACCCAAGCAGAGAGAGTCAAGGCGGGAAAGCAATCGGGGAGACATGATGGAAGTCAACAGCAGCCTAGCAAAGGTAGTAAAGCGAACGAGGGAACTTAAAAAGTTAGTTAATGAAAGCACGAAGACGAAGGTGGAGATAAAGCACCTGGCTCGGGAACTTGCTTACCTGGTAGACCACCTGGAAAAACACGTAATCCAATAACAGGAGAGACATGACTGCACGGTACAAAGGCTTCCGACGGAGACTAGAGAAGTAGGCATCCAAACGGCAGCTATAGGAAAGTCGGTGGCAGTCCAAGCAGAGAAGAGTGATATAGAGCGTGAGAAACTGAGGGCAGAAGAAAAAATGAGAACCTATATAAGGGAGGCCCTTGGTTCAGAAGGTGGCTTCGATGGCTTGGCCAGTATTCTAGATAAGAAATGGCCGGAAGACATGTATACGAGGACGCGAGAGGCACCTACAAGTCACAAAGAACTAAATCTAGAAGGCGACCTGGCTCTAGTGTTGGACCCGGCACGGGCGACCGAAGATAAGGCCATGGAGAATATTATGAGGATGCACCCGGATCTGAGAGCGGTAGTGGAAAAATGCGATGGACAGTTAGACTACATGGTTAAGACAATTGCCACTAGAACGAGAAATCAGGAGACATCGGAGAGAACGATCGCCATATACATATTACCACTGAAGATTGATGCTGATGGTATAAATGATATGGAGGAAGCCTACGACATGGTGAGGAGGTTAAGGATGTGTATGGACATCCACCCAACAGACAAGATAAATATGGTACTGGGAGAGAATCTGAATAGCGATTACATTCGAAAAATATGCGAATTTATCTTCTATGGCACGGACATAAACATCACTTTAGTTACGAATAAGGAAATGCCGAAGTCAACAACAAAAACGCGTGGCAGGCCAACGACAGGGAAAGTGGTGGTCAAATGTGGTAGCACCACGTATGCAGACCTCCT